>CM040625.1:1254867-1319442 GCA_022817965.1 Solanum lycopersicoides | reverse complement strand
GGCTCCGCTCCTGATCTAGTATAGATATAACTAAGAAATTGACAAGATTTAGTGGCTTGGGAGTTTTTTATTTTTATTTTTTAGTTCTAAATTCTCATAGTGACCAGATTTAATTATGTAACATACCATATTAGATCGAATTCATTATTTATATTTTTCCTAATTGGTATACTAAATTATACTTATGTTATATATTGATCACATTTTTTTTGAAATTTAAGTAGTTGCTTGAGCAACTATTTAATTAATTCTTTAGAAGAGATAGAAGATATGATAATTTAGTTGAATAGTGAAATAGCCATTCAAACTCTAAAAAGTCACATTTATTTTATTGTTTTGAAATAAACCTTCCTTGATGATGCAAATTGCAACATAACCAATAATAATTTTTTAGAATATTGTAGTGATAATAATACAAAGATTTATTTTCAAACTCTTCTGAATAGTCCGATTTTCGTTTTACGAATTATTATTTTAAAAATAGAACTTTATATATCAAATTCAATATAGTTGTGCACAAATTGATAAATAAAAATATTCTACTAATATTTGAAGGCCCTAAATTATGAGCAGATTCACCATACACGTTTAAAAATTCGTTCCAAAGTCCCTCCCTCTAATCATTTCATTTTATATCTTTTCATTTTTCAAAGGAAAATACTAACAATAATTTTTGATAGTTAGTAGAACTAATTTTTTTTAAAATTAATTTCCACCTAATTTTTTTTCTTTTTTGCATACTTACTTATTTATTTATTTTGCAATGACAGGATATATTAAGTGGTTTATCAAATTGTGCATTGACAGAAAGGCCCCTTTGGTCTCCAAATATTACTCCCAAGCAGTCCAGCATTTCTGTAACTGGGGATTCACAATCTTCAATATGTGGTATATATATTTACTATATAATTCACTCTAAAGAAAATTATATTTGGTACGACGAAAGTTATTTTCAAAAACTCATTAAAATTACGAATAAGGATATAGCCAAAAGTATTTATGAAGGATAAAAAAATTCACATAAGAAAAGTGAATAGTAATTGATATATGAATTCTTTTTAGAAGATAATTTTTAAAAAATAACTTTTATCGTATCAAGTCACTCATTTAATTATTTCATTTATTTTATAAAAAAAAATCTTTGAATATGAATTTACATAAATTAAATTTCAGCTGGAAGTCCAACACCAACTATTATTATGTCCAAAATGAGAGACAATCAAACTATGGGAGCCAATAGTGGGTCCTACTCTGATGATGACGATGTGGAGGGTGATGTGGGCCCGTGCGAGGAAAGCGCGGACCCATTGGATATTAAACGTGTCAGAAGGTAAGACTCGTTCAATTTTAAAAATTAGTTAAATTAACTTTCGAACAACACAGACAGACAGAGAGAATATCATTCATTAACTCCATCAACGATAATAATTGTCAGGCAAGCCTCTAATAGGGAATCGGCACGGCGTTCAAGAAGAAGAAAACAAGCACATTTAGCAGATCTTGAAAGTCAGGTATTTAAATTATATAATTTTATTATTATTATTCCATTGGAAAAAAGAAAATACATTTAAATTCAGAATATTAATTTTTTTGAGAAATTTTATTTTATTTTTTCCCCTCAGGTTGATCAATTTAGAGGTGAAAATGAAGCATTGTTTAAGCAATTAGCAGATGCTACACAACAATATAAAGAATCTTCGACAAATAATAGAGTGCTCAAGTCAAATGTGGAAGAATTAAGAGCCAAAGTATTTTTCCTATTTCTCTTACACTTAATTTTAATTTCCAATTGAATGTTTTTTTTTTTAAAAAAAATGATTTTGTTTTAAGTAGAGGTTTAAATTTAGTCCATGAAAATATAATATGTCTAGTTTGTTTAAGTTTGGATTAGTTCGAATGGGTACATAGTCATAATTAACGATTAAAAGTATTTTATTATCAGTTTGATTTTGTTATAACCCTCACTCATTTGATACATTTGCCATCAAGAGAGTGTTGGAAATATTATCGGTTAGACATTTTTCGATCTTTTTAAAAAAATAAATAAACAGTTCTAATTATTTTAAACTTAATTCATTCATTTGACACCTGTATAGTGTTGAAATAGCGTCGTCGACTATACACTTTTCGGTCATGTTTATTTTTATTTTATAAATAGTCATATTAAATTTTTAATTCAATTCACTCATTTGACACTCTTAGAAATGTTTGAAATAGTTTTGATCAGACACTTTTTGGTCATGATTCACTCATTTGACACATTGGACACTACTTTTCAGTCATGTTCTTTTATTTCATGAATAGTCAGAGTCGTAGAATTTCAAATTTTATATATGAAATTTTGAGAGATTTACGTATGAAATTTGAAATTTCATGATTATTGTTATTCTTAATCACAAAATAAAAAAGTAGTATATTTATGGATTTTATTCATTTTTTCCCCTCAAAATTAATTTTTTCTTTTATTTGCATGTAATTAATTATACAGGTGAAATTGGCTGAGGTTAGGGCAGCTAGAGGTACAGTATCTTCAAGTTTAAGTCATCTTTTCCTAAATTACTTGACTCCTCCTCAATCTCTTGATACCAATAATAATATTACGATGCGTCGTCTCGATAACCTCTCTCCGGCCATCAACGTTATCGGAGAAGACTCGTGGGGTGGAATTTCTGGTCAGAATCCGATGATCGGAGTCGAAAATGTTAATGCATTCGATAGAAATATCAATAATGGAGCTATGAGTGATAATGCTAGCTGCATTTCAGAAGTATGGTCCTTCAAATAGTATGTTCATTTTATTTAAAAGTGAATTATGGATTTTAATTAGTTACTTATATAAATATTATTATTATTATTATTATAATTGTGGTACTTATGTATGATTATAGACAATATATTTGTTGTATGTGAGACTTTATCATAGTTGTAACTATTTAAGGACTTTTATATGTTTGAGTTTGTTAACACTATGAACTTTAATATAATGTATTGTTATTTGATCTAAGAAAATATATGGGTTTTATCCATCGATTAATGTATATATTTTTATTATTTAAGTTTTAGTTCATTTTATTATATATGTGTTGAAATATTATGTTTAGAGGTGTCAGGAGGACGGACTAAATTATATTTCATCATACTTGCGTCATTTTTCTATCTATTTTCATTTGTATCATGTTGTTGTCGCTATTACAAACTAGAATCGTTTCAGGTGCAAATAAACACACGATAAAAGATATATGTAGATGTTCCCTTCCATCACAAACACTTCTAAAAAAGGTGTTGTAGCATGTAATTAATGTATATAGATTGTTTAGAATGTATATTCAACATGTCATACATGAATACCTATTATACACTATATATACACACTTGTACACCTTCATTCTTTAAAAAAATTTAGTGTGTTGGGTTTAACTCTTGAGAATGGTTTTTTAAGAAATGGGCTTTACAGTGCTATAGTGCATGTGAAATTAGTAGACTACGATTAAATTGATGATCAAAAGAAATGAAATATTTACAAGTTTCGGAATCAATTACTTAGATATGCGCTAGTTTATAGTAATATTAATCTTACCTAATTATGGTATGTCCAAATACATGTACTTTAAGATAACGGAGTCAAAATTAGGTGTAATTTATTAAAGATATAATATATTCAAGTAGTTTTGAATGTATCTAGGGTACAAAAACAAATCTCTTTCACCTCTCTCCCATCTCGCTCGCCTCTTTTCTATGTATATGGTCTCATATACATACGAATCACACCAGATACATACAAATACATGTATTTATTATGTTTCTAATGTGATTCATATGTATATGAGATACATATACAAATCTCGCTCGTCTCCCTCTTGTTTAAGCTCGCCTCTCTCCCTATTTCAGTGTATCTGATGGCAAAAATATGTATCCAGGTGTATCTAACTTAACTTCTGGGATGAAATTATTAATTAGTGATATACAATGTAATTATTTCAAACTATAGAAAGAATTAGTAAATATGGTACGAATCTTTGAGTAATTAGGTAGTTTTTCCTATAATTTATCGGTTTGTTTAGCTTTTTTTTTTTTAAATCTTTTTAATAAAACCAAGATCAAATTAAATATAATTAATTTTAAAAATTTAAAAACAAATAAAATATCAATTTTTGCAATTGATTTCGACTTTTAGGTTTGAGTCGATTTTTCACCAAAACGTGAACCCCTACATGTGACTCATCTGTTTCTCCTTGCAATCTATTTAGAGATTTTGTACCTTTCAATTTACATATGACATAATTTGAAATTCGAGAGTAAAAATTTTATTTTGATCATACTTTCGGACAGAGATTTTAAAAAAAAATAGAAATTAATTTACATATATAGAAACTACATTATATATATATAAATCACAAGAAATTACCAATTTAAAATATTTAAAATGGATATCAAAAATCGCGGCCAATGATTATTTTTGTTCATACTCTTCAAATTTAATTTTCGCAGTAAAATCGACCTCCAAAGATCATTATTCTATAAGGTGTATTTATTTTTTTTCTCGCAAAATCAATCAATTTATATTCTTTTGATTTTTAAGTGAAAAAAATCGACATTCGATGATCAATTTTATAATAATAAAACTAAATATTTACTGTCTTTTTAGTAGTGAATGTAACAATATAACCAAGCGTGCATGTGATCAAATCAATCATTTTAGCAGCATGTAAAATAAGCCATTTTTAGCTTACTTTATTAAATTGTAGGAAGTTTTACCTATTAAATTTGTCTTATGAAGAAGTTTTTTTAAAAAAAAAAATGAAAAAGAAAAAGAAAAATAAAGAGAAAAAGGAATCATTATATAGGCCTATTATAAATTCTAAACATATGCAATATTCATTCTAAAGGATGTCGAGAAATAGCAACTTGTTATGTTAAGAACATCCAAAGTATATTATTTAATCATTTCGTATATCATTTACTTGTATATATGCTTTTTTTTTTCGACGAAGGGTGTATAATTGGACACCCTTGACACTATGTGGCTACGCCACTAACCGACAGATTTCTAGATTAACGAGATTTTAAAAAAGAAACGCATATGTATCATGATACCTCAACCGAATTTCACATGAGAATAAGATATGAAAGTTTTAAATTTTTTATAAGTTATAATACAAATTTACGTGATATATACTTTATTTTTTTCGAACTTCACTAAAGTCACACTAGATATGTTATTGTTTGAGGTGTTAAAGACATGTTTTTTCTAGCTAACATATATAAATTATATGATAATCAAATATCATTACAACATATTATATCTGAATTGTATATATTATGGGTGTGTTTGGTATGGAGGAAAATGTTTTCCGTGGAAAATGTTTTCCTAGAAAATGTTTTCCTGGAAAACAAGTAGATTTTGGACTTATTTTCTCCTGTTTGGTTGGTGAGTAGAGAATATTTTTCGAAAATGATTTTTAGTGTTGTTTTATGAATGAAAAATATTTTTTGAGAGACATCTTATATTTTTACTAGAGTAAAAAATAATTTATGAAATTGAAAATATATTTTAAAAATAAAATTATTATTTTTTTGGGGTGGTGGGGTGGGTGGAGGAAGGGGATAGGGGGTCGGAGTGAAAAAATAAAAATTTGAAGTTGATAGTATTTTAAAAGACAATATTAATTTTTTGGGGGTTGGGGTGGGTGGGGGATGGCCGGGGGGGTGGTAAAAATTTGAAGTTGAAAATATATTTAAAAAGCAAAATTAATTTTTTGGAAAGGGAGGGGGTTGGGGGAGGGGGGAGGGGGACGCTGGCCTGTGGTAGGTGGGTGGGTGAGGGGTGTCAAGGATCGGGTGAAAAAATAAAATTTTGAAATTGAAAATATTTTTTTAAAATTGTTAGTTTTCCCAAAAAAAATGTAATTTGAAATTGGAAGAGAGTTTTGGAAAATGTTTTCCTTAATTTTTGAAGGGAAGTCATTTTCCTTAATTTTGAGGAAAATGAGTTGATTTGAAAAATATTTTCCAAAACTTTTGTGCCAACCAAACATGAGAAAATTGGAAAATGTTTTCCAGAAAATATTTTTCTTCATACCAAACACACTCTATATATCTATCCACTTATTATTATAGTGACTATTTATAAAAATTCCTATAATTTAAATGGTCAAATTTCTCATTATTTCCATTTCCTTTCTCATAACAAATATTATACTTTTATCTTTTCCTTATGAAAGGAAGAAGAGATCCTTCTATTATAAATTTGAAATCGAATTAAACTGTCCTCGTATTGATAATCATTACTCAATCTCGAAATTAATTCTATACATATGATCAACAACAAAAAATTAAAAACAAATGGTAATTAATATCAAGATACATAAAAGAATAATTCCAAATTACATATAAATATAAAATTGAATAAACCACAATTTTTCTTTATTAATAACATTTCATAATAAAGTATCTCAAATTAAACATGAGATATTACAAAATCATCATCACATTTCATCATTTTCCCCTTGTGATTATCATTAGATATCACAAAATCAAGATTATAAAGCACAGTAACAAGACTAATAGAACTCAAAAAAACTAATACAGGACCAAATATCCAAAGTACAAGTGTTAATGCAGCATAGAACAACCTATTAGCCACAACATTTAATATAAATGCTTTTTCAAGTAACTCACAAATATAATCTATACTCAAAATGAATATTCCCAAATCATTATTATTATCTTGTTGTGGACAATTAATGAGAAAATTCACTTGGTTTATAAACCTAATTGATATAGAATAACAAATAAATGAGAAGAGAAAAAATAATAAAAGTGTAACATATTTTAATGCAACCATAAATTCACCATGACCACCATAAACGGCGTCGTTTAATGGCTTTTTCACACTATAAGTGCTACTTATAACAGCAGCAAGACCAGAACATAATAAAATTGAAGTTGTTGCCATTAGGGTTGATCCCATTATTGTGTTTCTAAATGTTTGAACAGCCAATATGTTTTTCTTCTCATTATCCTAAAAAAAAAAAAACGAAAAAATATAGTCAGTTACGAGATATTTAGTGATATATTCTGTATTAATACTGTTCTCACTTACTCTCCAGCGTGACGACTGATGTGTTATGTATGAGGTAATGATTTGTTTATCTTTTAGAGAGATGCAATAATTTAATTTCAATATCGTCAGTTACGAGCTATTTAGTGATATATTCTGTATTAATACTGTTCTCACTTACTCTCCAGCGTGACGACTGATGTGTTATGTATGAGGTAATGATTTGTTTTATCTTTTAGAGAGATGCAATAATTTAATTCATTTAAAGTATTAGAGTGACGTTATGATTTTACCATGTAACAACCCTAACAAACAAACCCTTTTTAATTCCCAATAAAAAAAAAATAGTCAATAATTTTCTTTCTTTTTAATTTTCCTATCATTTAAGGAATTTCATTAGAATAATTTGAGCAAAATATGGTACTATTTTTTAGTTTTTTTTTTCTAGATTCAATCAATTTTAATTTCTCAAATTAGGTAGAGAATAAATTTTGGGAAAAACAAACGTTGTCTCCCAAGTGTTTTCTTGCAAAATAAGGCTATATATATATAACGATTTTTTTTTTGAATTTTATGATTATAAACTAAAGATATATTAAATATATCAAAATATTCTTTAGATTTTTGATAGTAAACATTGTTATGTAGAAAGTTAAAACGACAGAGTCGACAAAAAAAGAAAGAGACATTCTTTTTTTGAAACAAAAAAAAAAAGAAAAACAAAACAAACAAATTGAAACGAAGAGTGTTTACCTTAATAATAGCAGAAACCCATAAACGCCTTCCATTAGCATTGGTTCCAATAATAGTAGAAAGTGGTTGTGTTTTAACCTTATGCCATAACCAAATATGATAAGTCAAGCTTATCATAAACCCTAATGGAACTAATATTACATCCAAATAACACTTTTTCCATTCCATTTTTCTCTTTCTCTTTGTTTGTTAGTGTGTGTGTGTGTGTTTTTCCAACTTTTTTCTTCTTGTTGTGTTAGTAGAAAGAAGGACTTTGTTTCTTCTTTCTACTTCATTGGGTTTATGTGCCAACAAGCAACATATATATAGACTATAGAGTATAACAAGTTACATCATCATCAATATAATGTTAATATTTTTTTATAATATCATGTCATTCAAATAATATACACAAATATACAAGTTTTTTTTAAAAATAAATAAATAAGATAAGTGAATTGTTATAAAAAAAGTGAAAATGATTAGATAATATAAAAACTATACTTACAAACATGGAAACTTATTAGAATTGACAATTATTTAATTTTAATCTTACAAGTACCAAATTGTCACTAAATTACTTTTTTTTTCATAATAGACAAGTACTCTCTCAATATTGCTTCACTGTCACCAAAGTCACTCAACTTTACCTAAATATCGTAGAAAATCATTAGAAACAAAAACACATTTTTTATGAAAAACTTTTTGTTAAGCTTCACTTGAGTATCACCAAAATCACTCGACTTTACCTAAATATCGTAGAAAATCATTAGGAACAAGAACACATTTTTTATGAAAATTAGGTAAAATTAAGTAACTTTTTGTTAATCTTCACTTGAGTATCATCAAAATCACTCAACTTTACCTAAATATAGTAGAAAATCACAAGGAGAACAACAAGACATTTTTTTAAAATGAAAATTAGGAAATGTTAAAGTAACTTTTTGTTAAGAAAGAAATATTTAGTAACTAATAGGATAAAATTGATAAACTTTTGTTGTAACAAAATAATATACTTTAATTCAATTACAATAAATAAAAGAATTAGTGATTATTTTAAAAAAAAATTTATCAAAATATCAATGTATATAACTTAAATGTGATATTTCATGCACATGGACTTGTTTCAAGGCAATATCCTAAATTAAATGAAAAAGGCTTTTATATAAAGAGGCATACCTAGACATATACTTTATAGTTCATATATTTTTTGTTGTCTCAAATACTAAGAAAAAATTTATAATACTTTGTTGTTTGATTATATTTTTTTCTCTCCTAATTATTTTGATTATAATTAGTAAAAAATAATAATAAGTTCATAATAAATTAAACACTAAATTTTGTTAGGATTAATTTTTTTCTGTTATTTAATTACCTTAAGCTCTATATACTCTTATATCATGTTTTGTTCAAATATTAAATAACATGACCATTTTTAGTTAGTTAGGTAAGTAAAATTTAATTTAGTTAGGTAAAACATACTGTTAGGTATTGGTTAATTTCATCCAAAAATTCAATCGAACCAAATGATCCAATCAATTATATATTATTATAAGGTACACAATTACTATAATTTTTGATAATAATTTTATCATTGGTGATAAGTTTCTAAATCATAGAATACTAATCATTTATGATGAAGAAATAATTCTTAAATAACATGTCTTTTTAAGGATAGTCTTAAAATAGTATATAGTTTGGATTCTTTATTGATATTATATATGTAAAATGAGTAATTCAATTTATCAATACTAAATTTCTTGTTTATTTTATTTTTATTAACTAAAAATAAAAGTTCGATAGAATTTTATCACTTATTTTTGAACTAACATGTCATTTAGCTCATAAGTGTCATGCAATATGATGGTTTATTTACGGTAAATACTTATTTATATGATGTGTTTATATTATATTAATGTAACTTACTAGAATTAGAATATGATTCAGTGAGATAAGAACGTATATTGATTAATCATGAGAAGTGTTAGAAGTATAGTAAAACGCATGATATGTATTCATTTGATTTGATGTAAATATAAAAATAAATAAATTTTGAATTTATTCTGATTAAAAATAATAATAAAATAAATATAAATGTACTTTTGAATAAGTTTTAGATAAAATAATCACACTTTAATTCCTTTCAATTTTGTACTACAAAAATTGAAAAGCACACTTAACATTTTATACGAGCCTTCACATATCAATTAATTTATCTTAAATATTAATATAAGTAATTTAATTTACGGAATTTGTGGGTTGGAAGTTGATCAACTTTTTAATAAAACCTAATTTGCTTAAGCAAATTGCTGAGTTAAATTCCACTGAAAAAAGGCCAAAAAATATTAAAATAAACTTTACCAAACTAGAATGGAGTTTGTGGCCAATAAGCTAAGGGTCACGGTGGTATGGTGGAATGGTAAATACTTTTCGCTATTTTAATTAGAGGTCACGGTTTGAGTCCTCTCGATATAAAGTTATTTTTATTAAAAAATATTTTATCTTCAATATGAGATTTTTTGACACAATTTCAAATTTAATCGAACTCTAATATAGATATTAGATAGCGAATAGAAAAAATAATTTTTGTGAGACAAAACTAAGAGGTAACACACGTGTATGTCACTATTTATCTTAGTATAATAACGTGCAAGGGTCAAATTGGCTATTCAAGGTTATAAAGCTTGCTATTTTATTATCAACATTTTATTACTTTACTATATAGTAAAAGAGGTTAGAAGTACACATATTTTCGTATTAGTTTATTTTTCTGATTTTGATTTAATACGAAATTTAGGAATTTATTTAAAAAAGTGAATCTTGTTATTTAAATTTAATAGATGTTGAATGTAATAATGTTTTTGGATGTTGTGGTCTTAAACGTGTGGAGACTAGAAGTAAAGAGCTACGAGAAAAGAAAATACACATTTTTTTAAAAAATAGACTAAAAAAAAAGTAAAACAAATGAATTTGACACGTACAAAAAAATAAAATTAAAAATCTATCTATATTAATTTTTGAAAATTATTTTTAGTAAAAAATATTATTTACAACATCAACATTATGGAGTTGTGGGTGGGATGCATGGGTGGAGTTTATGCTTTATTAGGTCAATGCGTAATTACGTGATAATGGTTTAGTTTTCTTAATCAAGATAATTAAAAGGAGAAAAACGGTTATGCACTAATTTTTTTTTTAAGAAAAAATTACATGAATTGATACATTTTAATAAATAATTACTGATTTTAGCAATACTTTTTATTTATTATCATTTATAGTAGGGCAACTTTCACATATAGCAAATAAAAAATTCATATTTGTATGTTATAGCAAAGTTTGCATAATTGCGCTCCATAGCAAACATATAACTGTATAATTCGCTATACATATACAATTGTATGATTCTCTGGCCTAAATTGTATAATTCGCTGGCATCACCATACATATACAATTGTATAATTCACTGGCCTAAATTGTATAATTCGCTGCAATTGTATAATTCGCTGCAATTGTTATAATTTGCTATGGAGCACAATTAAATCAAAGGGTAACTATTATATTTATTTTATATTATTAGTTTGCTATTATATACAATTATCTATTTATAGTAATACTATGTTAAATCTGCAATATGTATTAAAAGTGAATTATGTATGCAATATCTATAAATTATATATGAATTATAATTGTTTTTAAAGTATATTATGTTTGTTTGATAAAAATTTGACACATTGAATTATAAGTGTATTAAAATGTGTGATAAATGAATTATTTATCATTAAAATTTGTATTATATGTGAATAAAAAATTGTTCTTTTTAATATGAATTAAACTTGTATTATAAATGAATTAAAAGTGATCAAATGAAAAAAATAAAATTATTGCTATAAATAGTAAATATTTTCTTATTATAGTATATTTATGTGAGTTTCCCAATTTTTAATTAGGGTTAAGGTTGGCTTTCTTTCTTAATAATAAAATATTATTAAAAGAAGGATAAGACAAATTAAGAGTGGATTAAGTGCTTCTTTTGGTTAATTGGCCACCTTCTTAGCACTCAAATTTTGATCTTCCATATTATTTTAAAATTTCATACTTTATGTTTCAAAAAAATAATAACCATACTTTATGCACTAACAATTTTTAAAATATTTATATAATCAGATTAATTATAAAATTACAAATACTTTTTTATAATGATTATTAATTAGTAAATTTTTGATGTAAACACTAATTAATAATTTGCTATCATATATTAAAGTCCACTGGTAATATATAATAAAAACTTTATGTAGATAATATATATAACTTATATAAAAAATAATAATTTAGGAGACTCATAATGTTTCACATTTTTGTTGAGAGTTTTTTAGTCTAATTTGACGTCTAACTTTCTCTCCATCCCTTTTCCACTAATATCATATACTTTTAACAAATATAGATATAATATACACAAGTGTCAAATAAATGGGTTGAATTAAATTCGATTAAAACAAATCGAATTAACATATGTGTACGTATTGTTTATTCATGTCCATAGTTTATGGGAGAAGTAGATGAATACTTATTTTTTATATCACTGTTTAATTAATCTGTGTTTTAGAAAGATTTTCATGTGTATTCAGGTCGAACAATTTCAGACATATAGTGTGTGAAATTAGTTTAGATAAAATTTAATATCAGATATTTTATATGGTTGAAGTTTGGGAATATGTACTAAAATTTCGTTAAGTTTGTTCGAAGTTCAGTCATTTTTATCTCCCTTTAGCTATTTTTGCTTCAATTATTTTGTTCTTACTTCATGCATATATATGACTGAAGTTCAATCATTTTTATTTAATCTCGAGCATCATCGTTGATGTTCATATACATATAGCTTATATTTAACCAAAACTACTATTTCATTTCAAAATATAGAAATAGTTTATTTAATAACATATACAACCTCCAACAAAATTAGAAAATTTGGATCTTTTTTCTCTTTTTTTTCTCCATATCTTCTCTTCCCACAAATTCTAGTTTCTACAACTCCTAATCTTCATCTACACTTGTATATCATTGTATACTATTGTATGTCATATGAATGTTAATATATACAACTGATATACACATGATATACAATACTCCCTCCGTTTCAAAAAGAATGTCCCTATTTCCTTTTTAGTTTGTTTAAAAAAGAATGACCCATTTCCTTTTTTGGCAACACTTTAACTTTAACTTTCCACGTGGCATGTTTAAGACCACAAGATTAAAGGGCATTTTGGTACATTTGGCATAACTTTAATTTAAAACCATAAGATTAAAAAGTCTTCTTTCTTTTCTTAAACTCCGTTCCAAGTCAAACTAAGTCATTCTTTTTGAAACGGAGGAAGTAGTATATATTGACATACACAAATATACAAGGCCATGCATCATCTAATAATAGGTACATCCATATCCATAATTGTATTAATTCTAATTAATTATATAATATGGTTATACCTTCACCAAATATGAATTTGATATCAATATATTTACTGTTATTAAATTTAAAATTCTAAATTCGTCTCTTGAAATGTTAGAAGTTGGTCCAGACCATAAGCTAGCTAGTAGCTATAATTGGAGCTCATGATAAAGGCAATAGAAAGGATTAGGGAAGCCTAATATCCCTTTGAATTTTGAGATGAGAAGAATTTTCAACTTGCACTAATTAATTGTACATCTCTTAAGCTTAGCTACTTTTGGCATAGTAAAGATAACAAATTTAGTTTTATGTGATATTTTTTCATCTGTATACACGTCTGATAAAATCATTACCTCTAATAAGCCTATGTATATTATTTTCTCCGAAAAATCTGACGTTGTTAGAGAATATCCCTAAATCTAATATGTAACTTCTCATTATGTTCAAATTAACTTTTATGGGGTTTTGTTCACATATCCAACAAATATAAACTTTAAATTTAAGAACATTTAGAAAGTTACTTTCCCTTTCTAACAATTGACAAGATAAATAAAAAAGAAATACTATACATTTTGGTATTATATAATGGGATTTTCTAAGGGTGATAGCCCATAAAACTATTGATAATTTTTAAAATAGAAAAATATTTAAAATGTAATTTATTTATTTGATTATTCTATAAGAGATTTGAATGACATACAGCTGGTTTTGTCCCCTTTAAAGAAAAAAAAAATAGCTCCACCAATCTATATGTAGAACTAGATTTTAGAAGTTTTGTTGTTTCCTTAGTCACCCATTATAGCTACCATTGTCCACAATATAATAATTTTCTTACTTTTTAAATTTACATCCAATTGTTTGTCCACAATTTCATTTCATCATTAAATAAATGGAGGAATTAAAAAAAGTTTTTCCAGGATTTTATAATTTGTTTAAAAAGGTTATGAATAAATTTTGACTAGTGTTGCAAGCAATAATGAAATACTCCCAACATATTTTAAAATTTTTAGCAAGTTCAAAGGTATTTGGGTCTTTGCTTAGGGCCAACTTCCACTCCACTTTCACTTTTATATCAGAATCGTCGACTTGTGCTCCTGACTTATAATGTTCAACTTCCTAAAATACGTGCTATTGAGAGAATCATCATATTAGTGCCTTTAGAGAAATGTCAACCTTCGAAAGAAATATTACCGAATGTCCTTGTGTTGCCAATGTTAAAAATACTTCCAAAAAAAAAGAATCTTTTATGTAATCGTGGTGCCAAGAACAACTCGACTAATTCAACAAGGTATCTTTTACCTCCCATCAAGTACATATATCAAGTAACTCTACCCTCAAAAGCTAGGATGGTTAGAAGAAAATCACCTTGTATTTTTACCTCTGTTTACCTCTGTTGGACTTTGAACCATGAAAAAGACTCATTCAATTTGCATTAACATCAAATGCAACAGCAGTAGAACATTATTAACAAAAAAAAAATAACTTTGCATTTACACTCCATAGATCTTCAAATTCTTCATAGATCAACAGTATATCCAACTAGATTTTCACTGTTCATACATATAAACTGTAGATATGTAGATCTGGAGATTTCAAGATTGTGTTTTCAGGAAGATCAACAGTTCAACTAAAAGGAAGTTCCATTACTATCATCATCCCGCATTAACTACTCTCTATCTACCGGTAAGTTGGTTGGAAATGAAGGTTGACCATAGCAATAGTCCAAAGAATTCACCATGATCAACAACTCGAACAATGAGATTACACATACTGCTTTAGCATGCTTCAAAAGTACGTCAGCCAGCAAGTGGATTAGCATGAATGGTCACCCGGTTGAGCCTGATCTCGGCAAGGGGTTTATCACCTGGTCCTGTTGGAGTCTGAAAAATTTAGAGAAGAAGTGACTTAGGTGACAGCCAACCAAAATGACACTAATGTAAAGGGTCTTATAGAGCAACATATATACTGAAAACAGAATGTCATGCTATAAAGTCAATATCTCTGTCTGTTTTATAAGTAATAATGCTGAATAAGATCCAAGAATCACCAATGAACATAGCTGCTAGAAAACGGTAGATTACTCTGCATTCTAAAATGAGTGAGCATCAGTCTGGGCGTACCTTTTCCATGAGATCAAGAACCTCAAATCCATGTATCACTTTCCCGAAGATGGTGTACAATCCATTGAGATGTGGTTGCTTGGCATACGTAATGAAAAACTGACTCCCATTGGTATTAGGGCCACTGTTGGCCATTGCCAACATCCCTCTTGCATTGTGCTGGATTGAATACAAAACACACAAGATTCAGAAATTTAAAAGGAAGCAGTCGCTGACAGTTTAGAGTGAAAGAAGACAAATCCAACATGCTAGACATAATGCATCATCGACATACTGTAGTGCGAGTATAATCAAGATCCATATTGACTAGTTTGGCATCAATTTAATCTAAGCAGGAGACCCCCAAGAAGCAGTCGAGGTGCCAAACAATTGAAAACAAGAATAAGGGAAATAAGAAATCAGAACGTTCTTTCTTTTTAGAAATAAGAAATTTTATTTAGGGCATCATGTTGATGCAAAGAAATAACAAAAAAATGATGAATACAAAAGATAATGTTGGCTCCAATGCAAGTGAGCCAAATTAATTCTGGGAGCTAACAAAAAAGAAAATGCTCGGGAATTTACTGGGGAGAGGCAACTATCGAGTAACAAAAGACATCTAACCTTGAGTGCATGATTTGTGAAACTACAGAATATCATTAACAGACACCAAAGTTCCTATTCAGTGTTTTAACAACAGAGTATCATCATTAAATTACCATGAAACAAGTACACTTTGCACTTGCAAAGCTAAACAAACTTTTGTTAGAGGTGTAACAGAGGCTACAGCCCATATTACAGAATCTCCTAGGTCTATGGGATCACCAAAAATAATGTTCCATATCAAAGAACAGATCAAACTTGATACTGTAAAAGAATTGATTTAGGAAGTTGCTGAATATATTAGACAAATATCCATAAGAACAGATGTTGCAACGAGTACCTTGAGGGACTCCCTTATCTCGTCATTGAACTTTTTCCCCCAAATACTTGTCCCACCTTTCCCAGTACCAGTCGGGTCACCACCTTGGATCATGAAACCCTTTATGTTTCTATGGAATATGGTCCCATCATAATAATCACTTGAGCATAACGCCAAGAAATTCTGCAACCAAAGGGCACTTAACGTTACTACCAATGATATCTCAACCGTCCAATTATAACAAACACCAAATATTACTAGTTTCACCACTCAATCTAATTAAAAAATGACTGCTTCCAGATAAAAATGGAACAAAGTATAAACCTAAAAATAATAAATTAATAATTCTGCAAGCAATCATGGCTTTAAAGGAGTAAGTAAAATCATCATACGAGAGGACTTTCAAGTTTCAAGGAGAATAATAAGTCTACTTATACCATGAAGCTTATGTTTTTTCGGTTATGAAATAATGTTTACTGCTTCATAAGTCCCTCTATGTACCCAAGCATATGTTAGGAATTGGACATACTACTTCATGAACTTCATCGCATGGATTGAACATAGGTATTATACAATGGTACACATCATACGCGAGAAATTTGAATTGCAAGTTTTTATGTACCAGAATGTAGCATAGGCCTATGGATTAGGAAATAGAAATACTGTATCAGACACTGTACTGGTAGTATGTAAGTGAATATAAGTGATGTGCAACGGTAAATATATTAGAAATGAGCAACTCAATGTTTTAGACGTTTTTGATGTAGTTCAATAGATCTCAACAAAGTCATACTGATATCCTAGCTGTTGAGACAGGAACATTAATGTGAGAAAACCCGGTAATAAATTGATCATAGAGATATCCTTCTCGAAAAATGATTGATTACAGAATATATAATTTTTGTAACTTTCTGCTATAATAGTGACATTACAAAAAATTGAAAAGCCAATCATGCTAGATAGATCCATATGCAGAATATACAGCATCCAATAAGAACAAACAAAATTTCTCTGTGCCTGCACGGCTGTGTGTGTATCAAAGAATATATCAATCAATAAGCATATGCTGCGGGCATCTGATCTAGCCTTACAAAGAAGTAATCATCATTAGTTGCCTANCAAAGCTAAACAAACTTTTGTTAGAGGTGTAACAGAGACTACAGCCCATATTACAGAATCTCCTAGGTCTATGGGATCACCAAAAATAATGTTCCATATCAAAGAACAGATCAAACTTCATACTGTAAAAGAATTGATTTAGGAAGTTGCTGAATATATTAGACAAATATCCATAAGAACAGATGTTGCAACGAGTACCTTGAGGGACTCCCTTATCTCGTCATTGAACTTTTTTCCCCAAATACTTGTCCCACCTTTCCCAGTACCAGTCGGGTCACCACCTTGGATCATGAAACCCTTTATGTTTCTATGGAATATGGTCCCATCATAATAATCACTTGAGCATAACGCCAAGAAATTCTGCAACCAAAGGGCACTTAACGTTACTACCAATGATATCTCAACCGTCCAATTATGACAAACACCAAATATTACTAGTTTCACCACTCAATCTAATTTAAAAATGACTGCTTCCAGATAAAAATGGAACAAAGTATAAACCTAAAAATAATAAATTAATAATTCTGCAAGCAATCATGGCTTTAAAGGAGTAAGTAAAATCATCATACGAGAGGACTTTCAAGTTTCAAGGAGAATAATAAGTCTACTTATACCATGAAGCTTATGTTTTTTCGGTTATGAAATAATGTTTACTGCTTCATAAGTCCCTCTATGTACCCAAGCATATGTTAGGAATTGGACATACTACTTCATGCACTTCATCGCATGGGATTGAACATAGGTATTATACAATGGTACACATCATACGCGAGAAATTTGAATTGCAAGTTTTTATGTACCAGAATGTAGCATAGGCCTATGGATTAGGAAATAGAAATACTGTATCAGAAACTAGGTACTGGGTAGTATGTAAGTGAATATAAGTGATGTGCAACGGTAAATATATTAGAAATGAGCAACTCAATGTTTTAGACGTTTTTGATGTAGTTCAATAGATCTCAACAAAGTCATACTGATATCCTAGCTGTTGAGACAGGAACATTAATGTGAGAAAACCCGGTAATAAATTGATCATAGAGATATCCTTCTCGAAAAATGATTTGATTACAGTAATATATAATTTTTGTAACTTTCTGCTATAATAGTGACATTACAAAACATTGAAAAGCCAATCATGCTAGATAGATCCATATGCAGAATATACAGCATCCAATAAGAACAAACAAAATTTCTCTGTGCCTGCACGGCTGTGGTGTGTATCAAAGAATATATCAATCAAGTAAGCATATGCTGCGGGCATCTGATCTACGCCTGACAAAGAAGTAATCATCATTAGTTGCCTATGTTCCGTCATGATTTGTTTCAACTAACTACTAATAAAAATGTTGTTTCAATTAGTTGAGGTAAGCAAGTTCAGAAATGTAGCTATGATGATTGTTATTTAATGTTTATGGCATTTTCTCAATCGTAACCTCCCATGTTGAAGATATTATGATCTGTTGCTTTGATTTGTGAGTTTACAATCATGGTCTATTTCTATTTTTTATAGACTGATGGAAGGAAGCACTTCTCTTTGTCTTGCGATGAAAAGTTATAGACATACAAGAAGAAATTGTTTAGGATAGGGGTACCTTGGCTAAGGACGTAGGTCACCTTGGCAATTGTTTGGGGTTAAGCAGCCAGAAGGAATAAATGAGTATGCACTTGAAATTCATATTAGGACTAACCTCAAGGCAATGATAAGGCTAATTTGGCACAAACTCATACTTCAAGTTGTTACACCTACTGTTTTTGAAAGCCAAGGGTTTGTCTCTTAAACAGATGAATCAATGTGAAGCAATGGGCTATCACCTCATTGATGGAGTGATAAGTTTAGAGGCGTGTGCGCTTCAAATAATGACAAGTTCTTGAAGGAGGATTGATGCAGCAACAACTCTTAAGCCCATCTTGGTCCATTAAACATAGAGATGCAAAGTAAGAGAGACTTATAGTCGAATTGGAAGACATTTGGGCTATATATGGCTTGTCAAAAGGAAAATTTAATTAAAAAGTTCAACATTTAAGCATGAAGAAGTTCAACATGAGAGAAAATGAGTCCCTGACTGCGTTAAACCTGTTTTCAGATCCCCAAAAGTCGATGCCAACAGAAAAACATTTGCATTTATATAATAGGGAGGACTAAATGGCTTTCGGGATGTTACATGGATAATAATGATATCTAGAGGAAGCTGATTATTGCTATATATGATAAGAAGGATGGGTGTAGCCACTATAGATCAATGCTTCAGGGAGACGCTGTAAGGTAAAGATACATTTTGTCTCAGGTAAAAGATGTTATAGTATACTGTTGAAGAAGATAGGTCATGGGAATAATATTTGGCCTAGGAAGATAATTTGGAAAACAAAAGCTCCAATTATCTGGCAAGTATGTCTAACTCAAAAATATTTACAGCAGAAGGGGTTTTCCTTGTGCAGTAGATGCTACTTATGTTAAGAAGACCTGGAAACTACCGCATTTTATTTGTGTCAGGAGCTTATTATGATGCTGGACATCTCAAAGGGTACCCAAAGAGTGAAGCAGATATGGAAGATCCCCACTGTGCATCTTCTGGACCTTATGGCTGGAGAGAAACAAAGCATGAAGGCCATAGAATTCACATCTCTAGAGACGAAACTAAATGTTTGCATGATCTGTTTTATTGGTGTAAAAGCAATTTATTAGTTGGTCAAGACCAATACATGGATTTTCTAGAGTTGTTAGGAAGAATAGAGTAGCAACTTCTCTATTTGGTCATTTTATGAGTCATGTTTTCTTTTATACCAGCTAGGTAAACTTCCAATAAAATTTACCTTATAAAAATAATAGTGAGGAAATAATGTAATAATTATTATCAGATGGATGCAACAAATGATTCCTCATTGTTAAATATCCAAACATATAATGAAGGGAAGAAGCTCATGTGTCTGGAGCTATGCCACTGAAGAATCATTAACATTTGGGGATTACAAAAAATAATGAATTCTTGGTGAGTAAGTAGAGAATATCTAGGGCAGGAGACAACTCTCTCAAAGAAATTAGGCAAATGGCCCCCTAACTTCAAAGGACAGAATGCCTACTCACAAACATATCATAGTGACCAGGCTCGGACTACTTTTTACCAAAAATACACATCCACTCAAAGTCCTAAGTCCATGTATGAGAAGGGATGAAGCCCCCATAGTGCTCAAAGATCAAATAAGTTGGTGACTTGATGATAGGGGAGCAGGGGACTAAAACCCCCTGTGAAAGATACAAAACTCTTTCTACTAGAGCAAGCACGGTTAATAAAACTATTATCAAACGCGTTGATCAAAGGATTTTAACTCTGCTGGACCTAAGCTGTAAATTGGGAACCATAAAAGGTTAAGGCCAAAACTACCACCCACTACTATATTCCACCAAATTGGAAGAAGAACAAAACTATCAAACTGCAAACAAAGTTCTTAACTTTTTGCAACCAATTTCAGGCAAACATAGAAAAAACAGCTAATGAACCCCCACCCCTCCAGCCAGAGCTAGAGTGCCGCAAGGGGGTTCAAATCACCTTCCTCAAAATATTACAACATATATACACGGTCAAAATCATTTTTTTATATATAATAGACGTTGAACCACATTAAATTCTTATTATATTTAGTTCTTCATATTTTGAATCCCTTTAGTGCAAATACTGTTTCTGCCACTCCCACGACCACAATAACATACCCAGTAAAGTCCCATGAGTGAGTTCTAGGAGGGTAAATACCTACCCAAGAACTGTTAATGTCTTCCAGAATTAGATAAACTAGTCAAACTCCAAGTCTACAATAGCCAGATTCATTGAAACCCTTCTTAAAGAAAAAGTGAAAAAGGAGACAAGAATTCAACTTTAGCTTACTTACAACAAAATTAATATCATAAAAATCCAAACTTTAAAAGAAAATTAAGAACCTCTGCTGTTCTTGGCACTTCATCACAGAAGATTTCGCACTTGATATCACCTAGATTTGTATGAAGTGTCACTGACTGCAAAAACACCAAATAATTGCTAAAATTTAGTGATTTCAATATCAATAACAACACAAAAAATATCGCAAAAACACGAAAAACTCACCATATTTTTGCTGCTTCTGTATTCAAATTACTGGAGCTGACAGGGAGCTGTTCTCTGCTTAATAGAAAAAAAGAAGCAAACTTTAACCCGACCCGTTTTCTCAATTAGTCTTTCGGGTTTTTTCTTTTTACCCTTTCACCCAATCCTATATAAAAACCCTAATAACCTAAAACAGAGTTTTAAAAAAAAAAAAAAGTTGCCGCCTTTTCACATTTACCTCTTCCCGCGTTTTTTCTTACTTCTTCTTCTTCAATGGAGGACAAGATAACAATAGCAGTTGATTGTTCCGAGATATATATCGAAAACTCCGCAATTTGCAGAGTATAATAATGTTCGAGATGATGAAACCGATTTCATGGAGAGAGGAGCTAAGAAGAGACGAAGAGAAATCGAAGAATCATTTTCAATAAGAAAATATAAGTGTTCGATATGTAAGGAGGTTGGGCACTATAGAACAACATGTCCGAAGCGAAATGCTCCATAGTACTTAAAAGAATTGTAATCTTAAATATCGTATTTTGTGAATTTTGTTTAATTTTTATGTAAGTATATTTTGAATATGTTTAGTTTTTGTGTCAAAAATTATATTTTCTTATTTTTGTTAGTGTTATCTAACTTAACACTATTAATTAATAGGTATGAGATTTCTCTCATTATCCGACGAATATAAAGTCATATTTCAAAGCTATTTTTTTATTTTAACCATTTGATCGAGACTAGGTTAATAATATTAAGTTAGATAACACAAGAACAAAAATAAAACTATAGCGTTAATACTGGGACTAAAAGTATAGTAACTATTGTTTGTAATTAGTGAACTTCTTTGAATTTCTATGTAATGTAGATCTTGAACAATCTTTCTTGTTGAATGTTTTAGTTTTCAAAAAATCGTGCATGTGTGATTGTTGTTTTATTTGTTGAGAAAACTTTTATTAAGTAATGAGTCTTTAATTATCAATAAGATTTTGATTTAATATTAAAAAATTAAACTCGTGTGATATTAAAATAAGCAACAATATTCAAATATCAAATTGTTCATGAAATTTATTCACATTTTCTTCAAAATATTCTTAAATTCCCCAAAAGTAGCTTAGACTATGTTTTGATTTTTAACAATTTTATTCACAAAACCTAATCATGTTCATATTTCAAAGACTCAAATTGAATCAAACTTCAAGAAATGAAGCATCCGTTACACGATAGCTCAAAATTGATCCGTATAAAACTACGTAATAGCATACTCAATTGGCACTAGCCTAACGCCATATTTGTTTGTCTCCTTTAAATTCTATGATTAGACGGAAGCTCGTTGTAACTTTAATCACGTGATCTTAAATATTTATTTAAATGGAGTATCAAAATGCCCTTATTTGTACCCTAAATCACGAAACTGCCACTAAAATTACTCCCTTTCAACTGCCATAACGGAACAGACTCTATCGGCTAAAAACTTCTGAAAAATGAACAAGTCAATCCCCGTTTTTTCCTTGCATGTAATTATAACCTTATCCATACCCTTTTTCGTCTTTTCACTTCGAACCGGACTACCACACCTTCCCGACCCCTGCAACCGGCCGCCGGCGGATCTCCGATCACTCCAAACCGATCAAACGACGGTACTAATCAACGGCTACTCCGAACACCGGATTCCACTTCTCCACTCAATCGCCACCACTTACGCCGCCGCATCCTCCGTCGCCGCCGTCATCATTCTCTGGAGCAATCCTTCAACTCCTTCACAAATCCTCTCAGATCTCTCCCAAAACCTCTCCCTCTCCGCCGCCAGCGCAACGCCAATCACCATCCTCCGTCAACCTTCCTCCAGCCTCAACCTCCGTTTCCATCCTCACACATCAATCACCACCCGATCCGTACTCATCTGCGACGACGACATCGAACCGGACACAAACTCAATAAACTTCGCTTTCAACATCTGGAAATCCAACCCGGATCGATTAATCGGATTCTTCGCCAGATCTCATAACTACGACTTAACCCATAAATCCTGGATCTACACAATGGAAACTCAGAAATACTCAATCATGTTAACAAAATTCATGATATTAAGCTTCAATTACCTCTATCAGTACACATGCAACAAAGAATACTCAAAACTGAAACTCATAGTAGATGAAAAGAACAACTGTGAAGACATATTGATGAACTTTGTGATAGCTGAGCAAGTGAAAAAGGGTCCGATAATGGTGGGTGCGAAGAAAGTGAGGGATTGGGGAGATGCAAGGAATGAAGGTGAAGGTATGAAGGAAAGGGAAGTGGGTTTGAGTAGTAGAAAAATAGAGCATAGAAAGAGAAGAGGAGAGTGTATTGGTGAGTTTCATAGATTATTGGAGAAGATGCCATTGAAGTATAGCTATGGAAAAGTGATGGAAGCCATTGGAGAACAAGGTTTATGTGAAAAAGGTGGTAAGTTGGTGTATTGTGATAAACAAATTTTTTAGATGAAATTATGAGAATTTTCCTATTTTTATATATATTCCAATAATATATAATTCTTAAAAAAAAAAACATATTGTCATGAGAAAAAACTAAATTTTAGGAGAAATGTTACATAATACTATTTTAAAAGGACATTAATAATAACAAAATAATGTGATAATAAGAAATAATATGTAATAGAAATCGAAAGATAAATACTATAATAGCGCAAATACGGTTAATATGAAAGAAATCCTATGCAGCCAAAGGGTAACATATCCATGTTACTAAGCTCAATTACCCTCTCTAACTTATTAGCCTTTGTTGCTTTATTAACAATATTTCCACAAGCACCAAGCACCAAGTAACACTGTCCACCAAGACTAGAACATATGAGAAAAAATTACCTACTGTTTTTGTCTCCGCTATCAACTATAGCTGCATCAAGGTTTGGACTTTTTCTCTTCCTGTGCATAGAAGGATTCATAAGTTGCCACTCTGGTTTTTGATTCAGGTAGCTCCATTTCTTCACTGAATTCCATTGTCATTTTCAAGAAGTCTACCTTGTGCAACACTTCCCATTCCTACAACGCATTTCCATAGGCCAACAGAAAAAATTAAGGACTTGCTTTTACAGAACATTAGTTAAGAGGAAGCAACTTTGACTCTCTATAATTCTTTCTCGCACAGAATGGCGGAACCATGATAGTCAAAATATAAAGAAATAAATACACAAAATAGTCAAGGGGATTCAACATATAGTATGTATATACAATAATTTTGTTTAACCTATATATACAGGGTTCCAACAAAGGGGCGTCAATTCACACCCCTTGGACAAGTGTGGTTCCGCCATTGCTAGCACACACACATGCATATAATTTGGTATGAGGGCTATGGGCCCCTAATATTGTTCTTACTCCCAATCCTCCCATTTACTGAAGTAAAACATGCCTCAACTCGAAGCAAGCTGGGTGAAGCTATATGAGTTCTCACTTTTCGGTTCTCTAAAGTGACAAAAAAAATAAAATCCCTCACTGAAGCTACTAAAGAATAATCAGCAATGAATTTACTCCAATAGTCCAATTGATGGAGAAAACTATGAATATTTTCAAGCTTAAATGAAAACTCTGTTTACATTTCAAAAGATTGTGAAGAATTAGTAAACGCTTATTGAAAGATAGATGTTGAAACTCAAAAGTATAAAGCAGCACAATGGAAACATGAGGCATGCTAGAGAACTGTTGTTATCCAGCAAGGGTTAAGTGCACTTGTTTTTTCTTGAATTTTGGGTGCACATAATCTAAAGAAGAAGAACAAAGACTATACGTCTGGGGTATTTAAAAGTTTAATACTATCAAACCACAAGAAAAGGATTTAATTGTTAAATGTGAAGACAAGATATCAATTTAAGTTAGCCTAAACTTTGGCAACAGACTCCTATGTCTTTGGAGTTCGATGGAGAAGCTTTTCGAAGGTTTGATAGTCAGCCTTTAAATCTCTCAAGATTTTTCAGATTTTGTTATAACCAAAATCCAAAACTCAAATTTTCTCAACGTTATCCGTTGAACAGCAATAGTCTAGCATATTTCCCCCTAGTTTCTTTTTTGGTTGATCCGATGCACCAGAGCCTCCTTGGGAGTATCAGGAAGAATTTCGAATGGAATAATATCGACTCATGCACTCTTTCCATTACGAGGAAGCAAGTTGATTGAGTAGAAATGTAGAATGAAAAGAAAAGCAAGAAAGAGGAACTTTTACCAAAATGTCTCAAAGAGCATAAAAAAGTAAGAGATTGCACATGCCTAACAAGTCCTAAATTATATACGATTACGTTGCAGGTTTTGTTTCCACAGTAAACAAAGACTTTAATAGTTAGTAACTTATGACACAGCCACAACAAAACTCTATTGGAACCACTTCGGGAAGGAAGATAAGAGGCCAAGATTCCTATGTTTGAATTCATACATGGATCTTCCACAATTTTGTTCAAGATCTCACACTATCCTATTATATGCAGATGCAGAGACACGTTCAGCTCCTGGTCTACTCACAGGCAGAGATTTGTACATTATATGCTTGTAAATTTTTACCAAATCCCACCACCTACTTTGGGCTTAAGATCAGGCAACCAAAAGAGTAGATATAACCCTTTGCAACATAATGCATTTCCTAGATGCACAGTAGTCCAATCAAAATGAAAAGAAGCGAAGACAGGACAGGAAAAAAATATGTCCCTCTTCATATATTAGTACAACAAGCAATGAAGAGAGAGGCAGATATATGAGCTCACAAATTTACCTCAAAGTCCCATTCCCCATGTAAATCTGGATCCCTCTTGTTAACCCAAACATATGTTTCAACCTGCAATGTCTTGGAACTATCCTGCAAAATGAAGACATACTTTATAAAAACTGAATAAAGTTGCAAAACTGAAAATCAATTAAACTATCACACTAAGTTCATAGCACAATCAAACAAACAGGAGTGATCCCAAATAAATTACGGTAGAGTTTAGTAAAGGTGACGGGGGGTGAGAGAAAGTAAAACATAAATTGATCATGCACTAACATTAAAATATTTGAAATACGAGGTTTTCCACGAAAGTTATAGTCCTTCATGGTCATCATTAATTCGTTACAAACCTGCCCTGAAAACCCTAATCTACAATGAACTAGAATTTTCATTTTGTCAATCTGAAACTAAACTCTAAACCTGTGAGGAAACAACAATGGTATAAAAGCTCAAAAATTAAATCTAAAAGCATTATATAGGACACGTGGGCGTAAATGCAAGTACTCTAGCAAGAGCAGAATTCACTACAGTGCTTAATGAACACAACACTAATGAAACTTAATAACATGGTATCTTTTTTAGTAATTTATCATTTGCCTCAATAAGTCCACAAAATTAATTATCTCCCACGAATAGTTCAGTAGATCCAACAAATAAGAAAATTTGAACTATAAAAAAGATCGACTCGTGCTCCATATCGTGATTGAGATTTGAGCCATAAAAAAGAATACACATAAATGCCACAATTTTTAAGAACTTCAGTGAATCAATACCATTAGGGAAACATCAACAGTCGTCCTTTCATACTCAACGTCCTCAAATGCATCCAGGATATTCAATTCAGGAACAGTGATATCCAAAAGAACCTGCAATTTTGTTAGAACAAACGTATTTAGAAGATCTACAGGAGGGATAGATCCAACATTTTCAGAAGGTCTCAATGACAAAGAATTGTATCAGTAATTTGTTCTCACTTCTAGTAGTTAATAATAAAGTATATGCAATGTGCCTGGACCTCAATCCATCCTTCCATTCACCATTGAAATCATCAAACTAGAGTACATATAAGCTATGTTATGACTTACTAAGAGCAATGGCTCAATGGTTAAGCATGTAAAGCTTGTTGATAAGGTTATCATCACACGTATGGAGAAAAATGATTAAAGAAATAGTTTAGAATTAATCTTTGCAGCCACGATGTTTGTAAATGCTCTACAATAACAAAGTAGGATGCTTCAAAAGACTTTCCTGTCAATGCTCTACAAAGAAAAGATAAACACACAAAAAACGTAAAAAGGGAACTCTACAACAAAAGAAAATATTTAAAAGTTCAACAAACCTTCCCATTAACTCTTTTGTTCTCAACTGGTAGAATGGCAGGATAAACACGCCCTTTGATGCTAAACCTATGACTGCACCAAAATAACAGAATCAGCGGTCACCGCTAGCAAAATACTAGAAAAATATATCCCTCTATCACTTAGGAAAACAATGCACACAACAACTAAACACAACTTGGCATTGCACACACGCAAAACAGGAAAAGAAATCCCATCACCGAGCATTTAGGTATCAGGTAAACACAACTTGAGAATGCATACAACCAAAACTAAAGCAAATCCATTACCAAACATCTCCTAAAGTTCCCATATAGTCATATTGGTATACATAAGATCCTGTATTTGTCAGGAACTTTTATAATTATGAGTCTTATCAGTTTGTTTAGCGTTTTATATGTCAATAGAAAACATAGAGAGCTCCAGTGTATGAGAACTCTTGATTTGACTTAAAATTATAATTTATAGAGAACTAAATTAAACAGCTCCAATTTGGAGCTAGATGAAGATTTAGGATTCAAACAGTGGAGCTCGACTAGCTTAGTCATTGTCATTCTTAGGTCTCATCAGTCATTTCCAAGCACTATGAAAACAATGTTGATGGTAGGTCAATCTCATAGAAAACTAAGCACGAGCAGAATCAGTTGCATGAAATTTCGTATAACTAGTGCCAAATTCACAAGACTCAAGTTCAAGAGTCATCACCAATGGCAGAGCTACAATAGATTTGACAGAACCTCGTAGCTTTGGCTCAAACATTGTATTTATGTTAAGAAATTCACTTGATATAACCAAAAATGTAGTAAGCAAAAACAAATTGCGGTCCAAAACCCATAAATTTCAAATCTTTAACTAGTTAAGCTTGTTGTTACCCATCGTATTGCATTGCTAGTTTAAAGAACAATATTTGTTTTGACTATTATTTCATATCTTATCGTTAAATTCATCTTTAAAATCCCATTTTATGTACTCTTCGGGGTGGCACAGTGGTTTCAGCTTGGGACTTCCATGTTGGAGGTCTCAAGTTCGAAACCCCTAGCCAGTGAAAGCAAGGGGTTTGCCTTCTGAGTCGAGCTCATCGCACCGGGTTTACCTAGTGAGGGTTACCTCTCCTATGTGGTTTGCGAGCGAACTATTGCATAGGAGCAGGGGTTTTACCTTGTGCGCACCCAAATGGTAGCGGCTGCGGGTTTTTCTTGTCATAAAAAAAAAAATTATGTAAGAACCGATTTGGTGTGAATGCATGTTACCTTATTTTCTTCTTTTCATTTTATCTTTGAATACTATCTAATAATCATACTTTATCCTATACACTACTACCTTTTCATAACAGTTCTACCCCCATAGTTTGTCCTTCAAATTGCTTCATGTGTGGCATTATGTAACAATGGGAACTATACAACCTATTCAAACACTCTATTCATCAACACAATACATAACATTACAATATGTAACAACCAATTCGAAACACAACTTCCCAATACCTATTAGATTTCCAATTTGTCTGCTTAAAAATATTGTGCCAATTCTCAATACCCATTAAATAAAAAAGAACGCATTTACCCTCATTTTCTACGTACAAATGGAACCAGAAATAAAAAATGTGAAACAAAATTGATGATTTTAATTAGAATAAAAAAACTTACTAGTTGTGGAGAATCGCAGGATTAGAAGGAGGGACACGTTTGAGAAGAGCACGAACAATGTCGTCAGCTAATAAACTGCCATAGACGAACACATTGAAGACGGACTGAGAAGAAGACGCCATTAACAATTCCTCAAAATGAAAAAAAAAAACTGCTTTTAAAATTTTATTCAAAACCCATTTAAGGCTCGACTTTTATTCGGATTTTACTTCTAACCTTTGAGACTCGACTATCGACTCTTAGTTGGGATTTATTCTCTTGATCACTTGACTCGGATTAGATCGTGTGTAGAAATTATACTTTTTATTACGATTTAACTTTACTATAAGACTTTAACATAATATATATTTTTGGAAGTTATTAAATTACACCATTAATTTAGAGTAAAAGATTTGTTATGATAACTTATATATTGAATAAAATAAAATAATTTTTTAAAATTTCTTTTGGATATAAATAAGTATCTTTTATATTATGTAAAAATAAATTAAAGATAAATACGTAAAGATTTATAAGAAACTAGCAAAATTATGTATTAACAATAATTAGTAGAGGAAATTCTTATGTGATATTCAAAATCTAATAAAAAGAAAATTAGTAACATGTTTTCTATAAAAATGAATATATTCCTAAATTATAATCTAAAACTTCTATGAAAAAATGCTTAATTTTTGTATTATAAACGTGAAATAAAATAATGTTTTACATTGTAATGATAGATAATGATTTCTTTAGGACAATTATTAATAATACATATTTATTAATTTACATTCAATCACTTTCGGTTTTTATTGCCAAATGAATAAATCAAATATGAATAATTGTGTTATGTATACACATTTACATACAAACAAATTAACATACATTATTTTAGCAATAATTTAAGAAAGTGGGGTAGTGATTTTAGCATATTCCACTTTAATTAGGACCTAATTCAAGTTTGGTTGCTTCTTTTTGGTAATTATTGGAGTTATTTTTTTTTTAATGTTATACAATTTTTAAATTCAATAATTAAAATTAAATTTATCAAATATGACTTTTTTTTAAATATGCCGTCGCTATTCTTTGAATGCGCACCGGGGCAAGAAGTTTCGAACTTGAAACGTCCAACATGAAAGTCCCAAGCTCAAATCAATGGGCCACTCCGAAGGGTTCAAGTATGATTTTATATGTAAGAGGTATGAAAATATAAATAAAGATAAATTCTAGTATGTAATCGAATGCTATGTCAATATTAGCCTATTCATATCGTCTATGACTTGGTGATAGTCTAGAACAATCGTATTATCAACATATTTACGTAACTTTTGACTTTTAGTATAGTATTTGTTACTATCTGTTGTTTACTATATATGATCACACCTTGACGATTAAGGATTGCATGTATATATGCTCCACACTCGTTTTTTTTATTTATCATGTTATTATTTTATTAAAAATTTATGTCAAATTAAAATCTATCGAAAAAAAAATAATAATTAGATTGATTAGACTTTACTCTATCTTGTTTTTGTTCATGAAGATTCACAAAACGGTGTTTTTAAATAAAAAGTAGCCATCGGAATTTTATTTCCCAATTTTTTTCCGCCGGAGTTTCTTCACGTCGGCAAAGTTGACCGCCAGTTCCCGTCGGCCACAGACTTCCTCCTTCCGATCTCCTTCTCCGGTGAAATCCACTCGTAAGTTCTCCTTTTTCTATCTACCGCCATCTCTCGATTTATACATAACAACTAACTGTTCTCTTCCACGGATTTATACTGGTGAAATACGATTGGCGATTCCATTGCATACAGAATGAACTCCAATTTAGTAGTTACTATGCTTTTTACTTACTTTCCCTATGATAAGAGGCTATGAAGTTGGTATAATACGGATTGGAGAATTCCATTGCATTAAGAATGAACTCCGATTTACTAGCTACTACGCGTTGTGTTACTTACTTCCCCTGTGATAATGACTATGAAGTTCTAATCATGTTTCATAAGAAATGTAATTGTTGTCGTTGTGTGCTGACTTTGGGATAAAGGTCATAACTTTCAAGTTGTTTCGTAGATCCACATAGTTTCAATTTATAACCATTGGGAACCTAAGCATTTGATATCAATCATTTAAGATTCCCCTTAAACCCAAATTCCTTGTGTTAATTGAGATGATTCTGGTATGCTAGAAAACTTGATGATTGATATTTTGTTAGTACGTTTTTTCCCTGCCAAGATTTTGTTTTTAGTTGAAGTTGATCTTTATTTCATAAAAAATGTAATTACAAATCAAAGCTGATGCTGACCTTCAGGCTTCAGCTAACTTTGGTAATGTTCCTACTTAACTAACTTGTAGGGGTGGAGCCATGCAGTGGTGGAGTCAAGATTTTAATTAAGGGATTTTAAAATATGAAGAAGGAAAGACGTGAACTAGCCAAAGAGGGTTCAACATCTACTATATATACATAAAAAATAAATAATTTTAACCAAGTATAAATAGTGTAATTTTTCATCGAATCATGCTGGCTCCGCCCCTAGAGCCAGATAGGCTGAGGGGGTTCCAAACCTCCTCTGAAGGAAAAGTACACTGTTTGTACATGATTAAAAATAAATTATATATAGTAGATGTTAAACTCCCTTAAGCTTCTTCTTGTGTTTACTTCTTCATATAGTGAAATTCCTGGCTCCGTCATTGCTAACTTATACATGCAAATTAGGAGATAAATCACTAATTACATTTTTCCTATGCAACAAAAATAGACAAAGGATAAAATCTATAGATGCCAGAGTCCTCTGCCATTTGACGTTGTTTCTGCCATTGATGTGGACATGTTAAGCACTTCCTCTGCAGATCTAATCAGGAAGGAACTGTGTACGTTGAAACCTGAGTAGGTTCCTCCTCTCCAAATCATGGCCACTAGCATGCCTAAAAATGTAGCACATAATAGAGCTGTGTCCTGTTTCCTTTTAGCAGTCTGTGAAATCCACTGGATTTCAGCAGTCCAGTCATCAATTCCTCTTTCGGATCCCAACCAAGACTATAGACTAACGTTGTTTGATATAATGGTGTAGCAGGGCTATGTTGCTCGATCTCTTCAAAAATGTCCACCGTTGCGTGTCTGATCCTCTAAAAATAGTGCGACAACATTTTTGGAGAGCCCGAGCAACTTAGTAGCAGGGTAAATATATCTTCGTGGTTCTTCTATGGGTCTTAATGTTTCCAAGTCTCAAAGAAACGTAAATTTGGCCCTTTTTTTTTTAAAAAAAGAAATATAAATTTGGTACTTCTTCTTAAAGTAATGTAAAACTTGCAATCAGTTTACTTCTTCTGTTCTTGAAGTCACTGTATGAACAAACGTCTGGAGTGGTGTCCCACCTCCAAAGTTTGACACCATTCTATGGAGGCAATCTGTTTTTGATGTAGAAGTGCATATTTGGGACCTTGCGTGTATAAAGTAAAAAGTTATTTGGTAATTGGTATGGATGAATATGAAAGACAGACATATATTGCTCAAACCAATCTTTTCTGTGGCTATTATTTTCTAGTTAGTACATTGAAATCTCTCTTTATGCTCGCTCACTCAAGTGATAAACCTGCCAAGTCCGTACCTCTTCTTCAGGTCAAATTGCCTCTCTCTCTCTCTCTATATATATATATCTATCTCTATGATGTGTGTGAGTGTCACACACACATAAAATCAACTGCCCATAGAGTCAAAATAGGGAAATGTTTCATTGTTGCAAATCTTCTTTTGCCCATTTATTTAAATGGGAACCTAGGAATGTTGTAATTCCCATCAATGCACCAAACTTTAGACCACAAACCTTGTGAGTCAGATAGCTCTTCCCATAAAGCAGTAACAACGTAATCTTTAGGCTACAGTGTGAATCTATGTGTAGTCATCCTCAAGATTTCTGAATAAACATGAGACAGAATCCTACAGAATCAAATAAATAATAAGATAAGAACAACTCTCCACCTGCTATGCTGCTAAAATTGACCTTGACCTTCAAATTACCCTAGAGTTCCTGAAGATACATTTTAGATTCCTGGAGACAATAGCCCAAATAGTTTGAGTTTCTTCCTTTAGTCACTGCTCCTAGTTTATGTTGGACTATCGACTCCTTTAACAGTCTGGGGAAGAATCTAAACTTCATAAGATAAGGCTAAAATTAGGTTGTCCAACAGATGGAATGCATTATAAACTACAGAATGAGTCAATCATCTCATGCTCCATCTTGAAATTCTTCAAGATATTTCGGGTGCGTTAATATCATTGGTTGATATTCATTGGGTATTAGGCTAATAGCACTTAAATGAATAATTTCTACCCGGCTTGGGACTAGGATCCTAAGGGCATAAAGATACTGGTGGAAGTTGGCATTACATTTTTACGGGCTATCCATAAAGAGAGGAATACAAGATGTTTCAGAGATGACAAGACTGAAGTGCAGTCTCGGAGTGTTAGATATTTTCTTCTGCTGTAATCATGGTTTAAAGAGGGTCACAAGGACGAAGGCATACTATAGTTTCTTTATCATTAGCATAATTTTGTCTTCAGAATGAGTTCCTTATCTTCCATTTTTCTTCTTTCTAATCATGTGTAATGCTTTGCGCTAGTACGCTTGTTTGTTATCATTGAAATCGAAGATTAGCTATAAATCGTACTGATAACCACTCTGTATATACAGTGGTTTCTCTACCGTTATCCACTTGCATATAGTGCTCTAGTCATGAAGCCTTAGGGGTCTTAATATTATGTCATTGCTTCTCTTTGTTATTTCAGCTATCGGAGATGGGTATATATCTGAGTTCTCCGAAAACGGAGAAATTTTCAGAAGATGGTGAGAATGTTAGGGTTAGATATGGTTTATCATCAATGCAAGGATGGCGAGCAGCTATGGAAGATGCTGTGAGTAATCAGTTATGATTTTATCTACTTTAGCAAATATGTAGCAGCATGTAAGTTTGTTGAATAAATGAAACTATATTTCTTGTCCAATAGTTCTTTAGGGTATTTATGCTGTAAAGAAAAATGATTGTAATACTAAAATAGGAAACCTGCACACTATTACTCTATGCTTTTCAAAGCTTTTAATGAAGGAAAAGATTAGCTTGTAGCCTATGCCTAATTTATAGTCTTTTATGCAATTGGTAAATAAAAGGATTTTTTTAAGAAATCCGTCTGATGCTCATATCTCTATCCATTATTTTCATATTGAGTTATGTGATCTGACACATCAATCCTAGTTGGTACCTGACTTGTACGGCGTGAAGTTACAGTCAGACCATGCATTTAGCATGTTTTTCCATCTATTTGGGAGCAATTATAAACTGCCTTTTCTTTGCTTACTTGCTCTATGAGAACTAATAAACACATTTACAAACTGGAAAATTGTAATTCTCTGGCTACTTCGTTGTTCCGGTTAGCTAACCAAATCACTTGGTAAGACCCTCCTTGAAAGGAGAAAGAGAACCAAATAAGTGAAAATAAATCATTTCCTGCAAGATGTTTTGAAGGCAAGAGCAGCTCAATTCAGAAGATCATGAGTTCCTGAGTTTCTCTTTTTTACTTTTGGTGTAAACAACAATTAGTAGATGATTGTGAATCCTTACTGAACTTTCTGGTCTCATTGTAAGAGTTACTCGAGGGCTGTATTTGTAGATAGTTGATACCAGCTCTTCTTTTGGGTGTGGATGAATATAATATGTTACCACCACCAACATAATACCCGGTATATGGGAGCAAATGGGGTCTGGGGATGATATAACATGTTACCATTTTCATAAAAAAAATAAAAAAATCAGAAGAATCTCTCTGTAAAAAGGTTAGATTATTTAAGATGTCGTTTTTAATGTGATTGTTGGGAAGTGGAGTCCACATCCACATCCACATCCACATCCACTCAAGCTGTGATGTTTATTGTTACATTAGTTTGATACACAGTACATGTTATTGTAGCTACTTTAGGTTGCCTTTTTGTATGTAATGTATGCTTTTATTTTGCAATACTTGATCAGTCTATGTGTTTATCATAATCGACAAGCTATGGAAAGATTCAGCTTGATGCATGGTGCGCTTTATTTTGATCTGACTTTTGCTCGAATTATTTAGCATGCAGCAATTACTGACTTGGATGCTTCCACTTCCTTTTTTGGTGTCTATGATGGTCATGGAGGTACGTATTTATACATATGTGCTGGAATTATGCTCCCCCCAACCTTTTCTTTTTTAGGAAGTTTGCCTCTCACCTACCTTGATGTATGGCACTTTGATACTTATATCCTTGAACAGTTGAGTGATGAAATTTTCTTGAGTATGAGTGAATAAAAATATGGTTGTGATGCGTCCAGCATAAGTGGGGTGTTGTTCCATCTTACAAATGGAGTTTTAATGTTCCGTTGTTTATTCTGATGTATTTTCCTTCACTAGTCTAAGGCCATGGGAGAAATAGAGTCTAGTTTAGATCACTGTCACCATGAATATTTTGTGGGAAGCAATTATGGGATTTGCAGCTTTCAATTGGCTTTTGAAGATCCACGCGAACTTGGTAGTTCTGTTTATAAAGGCATTACTTATTCAACCTAATATGTGTATAGAGTTTTAGCAGACAAAACAAAGGAGGATTTTCCCAACATAGTTCCTAAACTAGACAATTCTCCACTATGATTCTCAGTACGACCGCAATTGGTATCACGTAGGTGCCATACTGACCAAAAGACTTCTTAACATTTTTTTCATGATTCTCTTTTCTTTCACAATTTGGAATTTAGACTTTAACGGATGAAGTGGGATGAATGAACTGCTGGATAGTCTTTGTTTATACACACACATGAGCTCACTGAAGAAGCAAAACCCAAAATGTATAACAGAAAAAATGTAAAAGGTTATCTAATGAGGGGCCCGTGTGGAGTTTGATCTTAAGAAAAAGAATGAGGAAAAAATGGAAATTCGACAAACAACACATGTAGCAGCTCGCATCATCAAAGAAGTAAAATTTCTATCTTAGCCCTGTGAGGACTACAAAAGTTAGCTATACTCCCTTACATATAGTAATAATGTATTCCCTCTGTTTCAATCTATGTGACTTACTTTCCTTTTTAGTCAGTCTCAAAAGGAATGACATATTTCTATATTAAGTAATACTTTAACTATAAAATGTCTATTTTACCTTTAATGAAATGATTTACAGCCACACAAATTTCTACCATTCATGGTCCACCACAAGTTTTAAAAGTTTTCTTTTCTTTCTTAAACTCGGTGCCAAGTCAAACTACCTCACATAAAATGAGACGGAGGGAGTATTAGTTATGTGAGTTCTAAATTGCAAATTAAACACCGTATATTTTATACATTAATAACTTACCTCTTGACTATTACCAAACATGGTATTACTTATGCGTGATTGCTACTTGCATAATTCCCCTCCAAACACGCTACCAATGACCCCTTAATGAATTATGTCGTTTATGATGCTGAAGATTGTTGAGAATATCATCAACTAATAAAAGTGTGTTCGCTTTAATAGCTTAAGCTTTCAGATGAGATAGTCACACTTCAACATGGTTTCAGAGAAGGCAGAGGTCCTGAGATCGAATTTCCTCGTCACCCAAATTAAAAAGAATTTTCACATGCTTGGCCATGAAAAAAAAATCAGGCCCCCACGAGAATATTATTAAATAATAAAAGTGGTCTCTCTAACAACTTAAGTTGTTTCAGCTTAAGCTTTTAGATGAGATGGTCACACACTTCAACATGGTATCAGAGCCAGGCCCATTCGAATTTGTTGTTCACCGATGTTGGGCCCCCATTTAAAAATGTTCACGCTCCCGTTGAGGTCTGGGCGTGTGGGGGATTGTTAAGAAATCTCACATCGATAGAGGGATGGGATTTGGTGTACTTATATGGACTTGGATAAACCTCCCCTCGTGAGCTAGCTTTTGAGTTTGATTTTGGTCCATGAAAAAAAAATTAGGCCTGCACGTGAGGGGCCACGTTGAGAATATCATGAAATAGTAAAAGTGTGTTCTCTCTAACAGCTTAAGCTTTTAGCTGAGATGATTATAAATTCAATATGGTATCAGAGTGGGCAGATGTCCTAGGCAGAGGTCCTGAGATCGAATTTCAATGCCACCGAAATCAAAAAGAATTTTCATGTACTTGGCCCATGAAAAATTAAGGCCCGCACGTGAGGGGTCGTGTTGAGAATATTATTAAATATAAAAGTGTGCTCTCTCTTACAACTTAAGCTTTTTCATCTCAAGTTTTTAGGTGAGATGATTACACACTAAAACAAAATATTCTGCATCTTGGGATACTATGACATGAATTTGCTGATGGATGATATTTCTTGTTGTGATGTTCTTTTGGTGAGAATGGCATTTCTACATTTGGAGGTGCAGATTGTTCTACATGCTCAGGAGCATGTTTTATGTATTTCCCATCTAAATTTGCTGTCGTCTGGTCTCTATTTGTTCATGGTATGGTCTACGAGTAGTTTTGGTTTGTATGTAGTTAAAGTATATCTGATTTAGGATACTGAAGGTTCATTTGCTTGCTAGTATTCAGGGGAGAAGCTCCCCTAGCCTTGAAATTTCCTTTTCAGCCATGATTGTTAGGCACTTCAATTCATGTAACGTTTTATGCACTAGAAAGATAAGTAGGCTACTAATGTGCATTGTTAAAGTTGTTTTGCATAACCGATATGCTAGCTTTGTGATACCTGAAATAACCGAACTATTTCAGGTAAAGTTGTTGCTAAATTTTGTGCCAAGTATCTACATCAACAAGTGCTCAAGCATGAAGCGTATCAACAAGGAGATATTGGAACTTCAGTCCAGAGAGCCTTTTTCAGGTGATTTTTTGAAGTTTTGGTTGTATAACTAGCTAATCAATATTTTGTATGTACTTTTGTCTTATCTTTTAGCATCAATATATGTGTAGTCTTTTATGTCAACGTTATTCCACACTTTCAGTTTGCTTTGTCTTTATATTCTGGTGGCCAAAAAATGAAAATGATTAAAATGTTGTATGCCTAATAGGTGATGTTGAATTATCTCTGTTGTCTGCTTAAATTAATATCTTGTAGCTGTGTGTTAGTCCTTATGTTCTTTTTATAAATCCTGAGATTTAAATTCTTTTATTGGTTCTCCAAAATGTGCTTATCAGCTATCATATCACATCCTTGATATTAGGATAGAAACCCCCCTGTTGCATTAAGTTGTCGTACTTTGGTAAAAAGTGGGAACAAACAGAAGTGAAAGCTTTATAGTAATAAGCTATAAGCTCGTAGGGCTTTGGTAAAAGCACTACATATGATGTGTGTGCTAGGCGTATGTCACAGGTTGAACCCTGCCACAAACAGAAGCCTGGTATTTAAGTGGAGAAGGACCACTATCAATTTTTGTGCCACCGAACCTCAGGATTTCTCAGTTATCAAAAAGAAAAAAAGTAATAAGGTTAGATGTGGGTTCATTCACCTCCTCAATTAGTTTATGGATCGTATGGCCTGTTCAAAAAACTGTTGATCATATGATATCCACAACATACCGTCCCGATATCCTTCACCTATTGTATTCTGCACAACAATAAGTTTTAAGCATGAAAATCTTCAGTATAGTTATTGGCAGAACAACAATCTCGTACTAGTTTATCTCTACCCCTCCTTTCTTTTTGTCTCTACTTTTTCCGGTCTCTCCCCCTTGGTGTTTGATCTAATTTGCATGTCCTAGATTGCTAGCCAAGATAGAGGAAGAACTCTGCCTTTTCTCTGTAATATGGAAATGTGAATTGTAAATACCAGATGAGAAAGGACTGATGAACTAACAAAGCAGCAAAGATTCATCCTACTAAGTAAGCTTAACCTAATATATCGCGAAATAAAAAGTAGATTGAATCGATTTTTTCGCCCATAATGTATTAAAACTTGTTCTCCTGCACAGATACAGTTGTTTGATAGGTTGTGTTCCATCAGAATTGGAGGGTTTTCTATTGCAGTTTCTGGAGAAGAAACCAGGAGAAGATTGTGTTTCTTAGGTACATGTTAGGTTGGACGATTCAATCTTCGGAAGAGTGAGATTGGTGCAATCGTGGATGGACAATAAGGGGATGGTGACCGCTGATTAAACTCAAACTTGGCGGTGCATTATGGGGTGTTAAGGAAGGATTGAGCGATAAGTTATTGTTGGTTGCGATGATTAAGTTGGCTACTGTAATTAGCACTGACCAATTTTTATTTTAGATTTTGTTAGTTCCCGCATCTTAGATTGCCACACTGTAAAGGGGGCTAACGCTTCTTTTGTTTCTGCATTACATATTCTTGCACCTATGCATCTACTTGATGCTCTTTTGTTAATGAAACTTCTTACTTCACTAAAAAAAAAATGCGGCGGCGGTGGTGGTTGGAACTGGAGTTTGAAAGATGGAATGTTTGGTGGCTATAGGATAGTGTGTAGTGGCATAGGAGGAGGGTATGGTTGTTTGGTGGGAAAAGATCTAGAGGAAGAGGCCAAAAAAAAAGGAATCCAGAAGAGATGAGGAAAATATTTTCTTTAACCTTCACTTGTCTGCAGTGCACTTTTTATTTCTTGTTTTTTTATCATTTAGTCTGTCCAAGAAAGAAAAGTAAGAGGATGTCAGTTAAAGTGACAGAAAATTAGCTAAGGATACTGATTATAATGTGCTTAAATTCTGTGTCAGAACACAGTTTTAAGGGAAGCTCCACATGCTGTAAAGATACAGGTTCTGACTCAAAATTAGATTTTTTATTTTTTGCATGATATAGAAGTTCTTTTAGAGAGAGAAGTGCAAGATAAAGTACAAGATTGATGCATAGAGTGTGGGCTAGTGGTGAATGAAGTGGGTTGAGCACCATGAGGTCTCTTGTTCAATTCCCAATAGAGACAAAACACTATGTGATTTCTTCCCATCTGTTCTAGTCTTGGTGGAAAAATTACCAGGTACTTGTTGATGGTGGAAGGTGGCATGTATCCCATGGAATTATTCGAGGTGCACACAAGTTAGCCCGTAAGTTCTGGAAAAAAATTAGTACAAGTCTGATCAGAAGACTGAAAAGGCTGTGACTAAGCAGAAAGAAAGAGATAATCTTCCCATACCGATTTGGAAGTCAATAACTTCTTATCCCTCTGTTCCTCTGTCCTGTAACCATGCAAAGGAGAAACAAAGAAATAAATTCTAGTTCAATATATGATATTGCCTTCGGTCCAAAGTAATTGATATTTTAGCCTTTAAGCATTGATTCAAAACAATTGATGTTTCACAAACCAAGAAGGTATTTAATTCTTTTCCCCATATTTGTCCTCGACGCATTCCTAATTTAATGTGCAAAATTTAATGATAATTATGTCAACCTAAAAAGAAAAGGTACTCATAATTAAGGGTATTTTTGTCAGAGCCCCTTTTAATTTTGAATAACTTAATCCATATGCTCAAGCCTAAAACATCAATTATTTTGGATGGGAGTAGTATGTAAAATCTCAATTCTTGCTTGTGCGCATGTTTGGCATGGAGAATAGAGGGGGAACTTACAAAAAAGAGGATTGAGAAGTGTTCGGAAGGAAACGATGCTTCTTAGTATGATATCAACTTCCCAGACTGCTGTCAATTGTTTTACATCTAATACCCCAATGAGTTCAGCTTGACTAACCTTCCACCAGAGCTCTTTTTGTATTAGAGGCATTGAAGATCTAACTCGTGCTTACAATTTTTTTTAATTATTTTTTTTTTTGATGAAGTAAGATGTTGTATTTGAAAGGCATCAAGGAGATGTAAATTACATCCACAAAAACATGGTTAACTCCGGAGAACAAAATCACCTATTTAATCAGGGAGTTGGCCACGACCAAAAGAATGGTCGCTAAGCCATATTGAGGGAGCTAATGAAAGCTAAGAGGGGTAATACATAGTTTACAGCGGACAAATTGCTCCAATGGAAGATGTTAATAAGGCAAAAGGATTTCAAACTGCTAATTGGAGTTGAGATACCATCAAAACATCTGAGATTCCTTTCTTTCGAAATACACCACTACGTCTTTGACACTCTGGGGGAGAATCCAGTTGATACCAGCAATTGAAATGAACATATTCCAAAGAGCTGCTGCCTCTGGACAGTGCAGAAACAATTGATTCACTGATTCCAGGCTATTGAGGCGCATGAAGCATCTGTTTACTAGCTGAAGTTTCCTCCTATTTAGATTGTCCAGGGCTAGGGTAGCATTCCTGAGGGTACTTGAGGTGAAAGACTTGATTTTAGGGGGTAGTCTAGTCTTCCAAATCAGTTTCCCTGGCCACTGGTCTATCATGTCATTTGAAGAGCACTTCTTGTAGTATCCTTCCTTAACTGTGTATTTTCCTGTTTCAGAGCTGCCCTATTTTAAGCTATCAAACAAGTGAGGGGACACTGATGCTCCTTCTAGAGGTCTGAAAAAATCTAATAGCTCATTAAGCTCCCAATCCTGAAAATTCCTCCTAAAGCGAGGTACCCATATTCCATTATTACTATTTTGAGCCACTAAAGAGTCTGTCAGAGGCTATCCTGTAAATAACAGGGTGGGTGACTTTGAGAGATTGATTGTTAAGCCTCCTATCTTTCCAAAATTTAATTGAGTTATGATTTACAATCCTGAAGGATACCTCTTGGAAGAATTCCTCCCTTAGCTTGTTAACGTACTTCCAAGGTCCAACTCCATAAGGGTCATTATTCTGCTTGATATTCCATCTGTCTTGCCTTTTATATTTGATGTTCACTACCTCTTTCCAGATACTTGTTCGTTCTTGAGCATATCTCCACCACCATTTCATGATCTCTGATTCCCAGACCTCCATGCTGCTTTGGCGTAATTACATTTTCCCACTTCACAAGATGAAACTTATGGCCCTCATAGCTCCCCTTCCATAAGAAAGATCTTCTGATTTTGTCAATTTGATTATGTACCTTGGATGGTATTGGGAGCATTGACATAATATATGTGGGGATACTGTCAAGTACACTGTTGATAAGAGTCAACCTGCATCCCATAGAGAGATGTACAATTTTTGCATTGTGAGATCACTAATTGTTTTTATGCTGCTAAGCTGTGTGTTGAAAGAATTTGTTTTGTTGTTCGTGCAGAATGGATGAGATGATGCGTGGTCAGAGAGGATGGAGGGAGCTCGCTGCGCTAGGGGATAGATTAAACAAGTTTTCGGGTATGATAGAGGGTCTTATATGGTCTCCAAGAAATAATGATGGAAATGGAAATACTGATGACTGGGCGTTTGAGGAGGTATAATCTGTGCAGATAATACTGAGTTAAAAAGGAATTGGGGGATAGAATGTGACGCTAGGGGATTTAATTGAGGACACATAATTTTCTTTTCCATGTCTTTTCTCGTGGCTCATTTGGAGCTTCCTGCGTATTGCCATTGTCGTGCACATTGATTGATTGGTTTATGGCTGATTTGCTGTTATCAGGGTCCTCACTCTGATTTTCCTGGACCAACTTCTGGATGTACGTCTTGTGTTGCGATCATTAGAGAGAACCAACTCATCGTTGCGAATGCTGGTGATTCTCGCTGTGTGATTTCGCGGAAAAGCCAGGTGGGATGCTATTGTAGTGTTAATAACTCTCTTTCCTGCCCCCTTATACTTTCTCCTTGGTGGATCTTTTATATTGAAAATGTGTTCCAACATGGAAGCTCCGCATGCCATGACACTGAACTTGCTAGGGCTGGGTCATAGTGTTAAATGTGCAGTCGTGGGCTTTTGTTGTTTCGATAACATATATGGTTTATATGAAGCAATAAAATGAATATTCATGTGTCTTTTGTGCAGGCATATAATCTATCGAGGGATCACAAGCCTGATCTTGAGATTGAAAGAGAGAGAATTTTGAAAGCAGGTGGTTTTATCCACGCAGGGCGTGTTAATGGCAGCTTAAATCTTGCAAGAGCTATAGGTATTATGTGATTTTATTCATGAACCTTTATTGATCTGCTTAAATACTAGCCAATTGAAATACAGTTTGCAACGTCAGCAATGGAGCAAGATAAAAAATGTAATTAGGATCAGAGGCTGATCCAGGATTGAAGCTTTATGGGTTCAGTTTTTAAGGTTCTTAGCATTGAACTCATTGTATTTAAACTTATGGGTTTATATCTACTATTTATTGCATTTTTCGTGGATTTTTACGCATAAATTTATGCTCTGCGACAGAAGTATTGGGTTCATACTCTACATACGCCTCTCATTAAGATCTGTTTTCTAAGTGGGAAATTCAGAATTTGAACTTTTGGCTATTTGAGAAAAATATCTATTGGATGAGATAATGAGCATATCTTAACTTTGGCTATTTGAGAAAAATATATATTGGATGAGATAATGAGCATATCTTAACTTTGGCTATTTGAGAAAAATATCTATTGGATGAGATAATTAGCATATCTTACCTTCATTGCAGGTGACATGGAATTCAAGCAGAATAAGTTTTTGCCAGCTGAGAAGCAAATTGTTACGGCTGATCCAGATATAAATATTGTACGTTGCTTCAGGTTCTTCATAAATTGTGCAATGTCTTCTATCATATTGTCAAGACATCTGTTCTCTGAGAAGTCTTGATGCTATCAGGTGGTGCATAATAATCTTTGTTTCATGTGTACAACTGTGTCTATTTAAGCGTGTTGGTCATTTGGAGACAGTTCTTTCCTTTAAAAAACTGTCTTTGAATGGCCAAACACTCATCATGCTCCCATTTGGGAAGTGTAAAATAGCCAAGTGCCAATACAACAATCATTAGTTGCTCTAACTTATTGTAAACTTTTCACTGTTCATTAAATTTCATCATCTTGTTGTTGCAGTAGTTATAGTCTATAATTTGACGTAGGAAAACCCCACACTTATCCAATATCAATAAATGGAGACAAGTATCTAGTAGAGGCCGCACCAGTAAGGTTCCTGCTTATGCCTCCATGAGAATCAAGCTTATCTCTGATTTGGAATGTGCTAGTGACAGTCCGAGTTACAGCTCATAGCTAAGGTTTATCAGATGATTGATATAGCATCTTTTCAAAACAATCTTCCCGTAGATATTAAGCTGTTGAACATTTTCTTATCAATATTGCACTCTATAGTAATTATCACACTTCAAGGTATTAGCAAATCATATCCATTTTGTCATTCGAAGATCAAATTTCACCATGTAAATCGTTGCATAAATATTCCAACGGAAGATAGCTTTGTTTGGTGTATCTTGTTTAATGGTGTTACATTTAACATTATGGTTTGATGGAAGGGAAAATATTGGTAAACTACTGAAAAATTAGAAGTTCTTTTCTTATTAACTTTGAATTGTGAAATATTAATGATGCATTGCTTCTTCCCCATTACCCTATATTTCTTTACAACATATTCTAACATTTTTTGTTTTCTAATTAGGTTGATTTGTGCGATGATGATGATTTTATCGTCCTAGCTTGTGATGGTGTATGGTATGCTTTCTAGACTCTTCGTTTCAATTTTGCAAGATCCAATAGGGAATAAGACTACAACAAAGAAGAGTGCACATAGGCAGTAAATTGTAGGTCATTTCAAATTGGAACTAAAACCCAATATTGAAGTGGGGGAGAATTAGTGGACAATGAAGTGGGGGGGGGAATCATGAGGTCTCAGGTCAAATACCAGAGGAGGGAAAGGAAAAATCCACTAGGTGATTTCTTCCCATCTACTTAAGCATTGGTGGATTACCTGGTATCCGAACTTGATGGAAGATAGAAGGTATATATTGAGGTGTACGCAAGTTTGTACAGACACCATATTATTAAAAAAAGGTTTTAATTTCACAAAATACTTAAATAGTAATGTTAGTATCAGTTTATCATAAAAAAAGAACTGAAGTATCAATAAGACAACAATCAATTTTTTTAATGAGTAGACGACTCGCTTGTTACTTTATTTCTTTTTGCCATGAGGTGTCTTGTTCTCTGTATTTCTCTTCTTGATAAAATGTGACAAGAAGTAATCCGTTTTGAGGAAAAGGTAGCATTTTTAGAACGTGTTATTGATGGGTAAATGAGATTGTAAAAATTGAACAGTTTTTAGATATGGAAAGATATCATTCTTTTTGGCAAGTAAAAAAAGGAAAGAGTCATACAAATTGTGACATGCAAGTATTTTGCTTGCTGATTTCATGTTTTTTTTTTTACTTTGGAACTTCGATTGCACATCTTTTCTATATATATATATATATATATATATATATATATATATATGACATGCAAGTATTTTGCTTGCTGATTTCATGTTTTTTTTTTTACTTTGGAACTTCGATTGCACATCTTTTCTTATATATATATATATATATATATATATATATATATATATATATTTATTTATTTATTTATTCATTTTTACCATGTTTTCAATCCTTTCTTGTTCTAACAGCTTTTCCATTTTCCCATCATTCTTATCTTCACTTGCTCTTTTGCATTCCTCTTTTTCTCGTTGTTCTTGAATATTTTTGTCGTGTATTTCTTTTTGTTGTAATTTCTATCTTTTTCGTATTTCCCCCATTTATGTTCTTTGTCGAAGTTTCTTCCTTCCCGTGTTTCCTTGGATTTAAAATGTAACGTTTGGGGTTGGAGGATAAATTTGTGGTATTCTATTACTAAAAAATTTATTCCGATGTTAAAGCAAGTATTGCATTGGATTAGAATTATTGACTAGTTATCCTATGCGGGACACAGAGTATCACGCTCTGGACGAGCATTTGACATTTGAGCTATAATTACCTCATTACAATCTATTCTAGAGATTAGACTGACGTAATCCCTCCAGATGTTGTTAGAGGGAGAAATTAAGGCTTGCCTAGTGCTAGCTTTTGAAGATGGAAGCAATTATTTACATACTATTAAGATGAACATATTCTTCTGTTTGATTTCTGCTGTAAAGAAAGCTTTGTGAAGGAGGCAGAATATGTGGTAGACTTGCTAGGCTCTCTGTAATCTGTGGGAGGACATAGCTGGATTTCTGTTTCTTGTAAATATGGCTTGGCACTATTTAGTGCTACTTTTGTTCATATTAATATATATACCTGTTACCTTCCTAAAAAAAGTGTACACAAGAAACTTAACAATACTCATTCTTGTTTGTCATTTTTCAATTGTTCCTATGGTTTTTCTTCTTCAAAGCTCTATTCTTTTGTCAGAATAATCCGATTATCACGTGGCGTTTTCTTGTGTTGCAGGGACTGCATGTCGAGCCAGCAGTTAGTGGACTTTATACATGAGCAGCTCAAGTCGGTTAGTCTGATAGATGATGCTTTGTACCATTAAGATTAATTATTGCTCTAGTACAAAATTCAAATATGTTTTTTTAGCCATAGCATTGAGTTCTTTATGCTACGTGATAATATTCATCATGTTCACTGTATGGATGTGCCAAAGGCCAAAGATTATATAAAGCCACTAAAAGTGAAACCTGCGGAAAAGCTAGTTGAGGAAGTGCATTGCCCATAGAAAAGATTTTACTGATCTGTTTCTTTCAAAACGAATAGTTCTTTTGGCCATGCATGCTTGCCATATTTCGGAATGTACCTATTTACCACAAATGAAACTTTGCTATGAGAAGAGGTATAAGACTGAAGGGGAAGGTATCTACTTGTGCAGTATTTTTCATTGCCTAGTTGACTTGGATCTCTTTGTCTCGATACGCTCTGCTTCTGGCTCCATTTAATGCTGTGGCCGACCTCTGTTTTAGATATCTTTATTTGTTCTTAGTTTTTGCTCATATTAGCCAGTGCAGGGGGTTGGGTAGATGTGATTCTTTGATGGGGTATCGGGGGTGGTAAATTTTGATTCTTTTATCAGAGGTTGCATAGATATCATTCAGCAATAGAATGTTGTTATATCACTGAAGATATACTGATTGACCTAGGAGGTTTGACTCTTGTAGGAAAGCAAACTTTCTGCAGTATGTGAGAGAGTTCTTGATAGGTGTTTGGCACCGACAGCTGGAGGTGAAGGATGCGACAACATGACCATGATTTTAGTACAAATCAAAAAACCTGTTCCCTCTGGGGCTTCTCCGAGTGACGAACCATTAGCTTCACCAGGTGATGAGCCGTCAGCTTCGAGTGAGAAACTCCCTGCTTCAGATGATGTAATTGCTGAAACAAAACCAGCAGAGAATGGATCAAGTTCATAGTCAGATACACCCTCTTATTTAATAAGTCATATCTGCAGTTGTAAATGATTGTTTTTGAGCTACAAGGATAAATTTTTTTATAGCTTTTACTCCTGCTGGTTGTTGTATATGTTGTTTTGTGTTGTACTATATAACTCTTTGGATGACTTGTATAGATGACTTCACCAGATGTTCTTTTGACATGAAAAGTAAAACCAAATTACTTTTTATCCCCTTGATAGTTGATACTTCTGCAATTACATTCTTTTCTCTAATTGTACGTGAAAACTATTTTTTTTTGACAATTATCAAGTAGAAATGTTATCATGGAGTTTCACTTGTAGTAATTGAAATTCCTTAACCACTTCATAGTTTCAAAGACGGATCGAAAAATAGTCGATGAGCATCATTTTCTTGTGATACATAATGAGCTAAAAGTAAATGCTACACTCGAGTACATAACCAATTGAAGATTATCGTCCTACTAGAGGTTGCTCGAAGCCATGACTACAGATTAACGATGGTAGACCAGTTACAATTCCTGGACTTCCAATTTTGTTTTGATTTTCTATGTATCTGTATTCTTCATCTTCTTCGTTGGTCCCGGTAGGGTCCTTCCTCTTCCTGGTCCTTCAACAAGCCTAGGAGAGCAAGAAATCCGAAAAAGAAGAACCCACCTTTCCAATGGCCTCCACCACCACCACCACCACCTCCGCCTCCATCATCATCACGAGGGGGAAATCCAGTCCCACCATCATCCAGGTCAGGGGATTTCTCCTTTCCTGCATTCAGCCCCGACATAGCAGCATTCAAATGATACTTTCCACTAGATCTTTATGAAGTGCAAAAGTAGCTGTTTATTTCCATTCATTGGTCTACCGGTTATTACTAAGAGCATGAAAAGATTACCTTGAACTGGTGCAACTGTAATGGTTGATGATTCTCGTGTAACTGTCTGTGTCTGGCCTTCAGCACATCTCGCATTCTGCATTGATACAAGAACAAAAGGTCAAACAAAAATGCTTATAGTAGTATAGTTTACTTGAATGATACAGGAAATGGAAAACCAAATAATCAATGTGGGTAGTAGTAGTAGTAGTAACAGCATCAAGAACAGCGATATACATGTTAATCAGTTGCTTTTTCGGATTGTCTTGCCTGTAACTTGAAATGCTATTACTTACAAATACTCCCTCCATTTCAATTTGTTTGACTTATTTTTCGGTACTTTCTACATATCTTTAGTTTTAACCACAAGATTCAAAAGTCTTCTTTGTTTTTCTTAAACTCCGTGCCAAGTTGAAATGGACAGAGTAATAAACGAACATATATCTCCACCAAGTCCACATGTTACCTTCTCAAACGAAAAATGCATCTCCATATGTTCCATACCCATATCTATAAACATAACTAGCAAATAGAGAAGCTGATAATGATTTCAGGGTACTTGGTCTAGTAAGTACAGTTGATTTTCACTATGCTGACTGCAGAACCCACTTGGCATGCCGGAACTGCATATAGCGACATAGTCTAATATTATGCCATAAACAGCTACCTGCAGTAGCATTCTGAAGCTCCAAAGCTTCTCACAGTAAAAGCAGTACAAAATTAATATAAAAGACATGACAAGTACAGATTGATCCACTAGAATCACTGGAGGCATGTAATTAGGTAAACAAGGCACTGGGAACAATTATTCGAAAAGAAGCACCGAAGAGACTGATACCAGAGCAGCAGCACATATTATTGAAGCACGCCTTTCTTGAACAGAACATCTCAAGCTTCTTCTATTGTTACTGAGTTGTAACTGCACGCCAGCCGGATGGAGGCCAGCTGGAACTGATACTATTGGCTTGAATTGCTTCCGGCATTGATCCCCTGCTCTCACTGTGATGACAATATTCAATGATTAACAAATTAGATAGCATGACTTACAGGATGAGCAGCAAATCTTCGAAAGGATTTTGCCAACATTGAATTTTAAAGTATCGAATGTCTTGATGACATTGTTGTCACACCATAAATGTAAGCGGTCAATTAGATTATCAAGAAAATGTAATGTTCAATTACGTTACTTCAAAACCTAAACACGATCAAATGAAGTTTAATAGAAAATCAAAGAGTACTTTTTTCATTAATTTTAAATGTAATGAGTCAAAATAAACAAATTAAATCAAGCTGGATGATAGATCATGAACCAAAATTTCACTTCAACTCAATATACGTTATTATATATTTGACATGAACCCAGACAAAGCGACATGGGTGATGGTGAGGATTCATATATCCGGATCCCAACTTGCTTGAGATTAAGCAATGTAATTGTTGTTGTCGTGACTCGTGAGTATTACATATTTGGCTGTGAGTGGGTGAGTCAATTGATGTTTTCATGTACAGAGTTACAGACAAAGAGAGAGCTAAACAGTTGAATAGTATAAGCAGAAAAGCAACTATAATATTACAAGAGGATCATTACTTAATGTGACCGTCTTAACTCCTAAAGCACTTAACAGCAATTGATATTCACATATTCTTACATCTATGTGGCAAAGGTTTCTCAATGAGCTAACAGCAAGAGATGCTGATATATAAACATTAAACAGGATCAATGATATGCCCGGTTTCACCATGTGATCCTAATGACATGCCAAAAAGCAATTCTGACATCCTTTCAGAAGAGATGAGGAGGTACCAATTAAAAAGAAACAATCGGGATCATACAGCCACATACCTATTGGCAAAGTAGTTACACTCATGGTGGTACTGGCAGTTAACGACATCTTTTTGAAAGAATTCTGAGTCTCCCCGAAATTGAACTCGTATAGAATCCTGAAATCCGGAAGGAAGAGTCAATTCAATATGAAAATGTATTAAATTTCTTTGTCATGGAAATGGAAAACCTTTCTCGCCTTTGGTGCACTTTAAAGTGTTAGTCCCAATGGAAGGATGGCAGTGTCCACTATCAGATTATAACTTCATTCAATTTATTTGAGTCATGGGGGTTTGATAATTAGTGAAGCTTGTACATATACAGAAAATCAGCCAATATTTTTTCCATATAACTGGTATTCCCAGAAAAGTCCAGTTAATGATCAGTGAAACAACTATTTTTTTCGTTACCAACACATTTACTTTCCAAAGTTAATAAAAAGACCATTAAGTTAAGGAATGAACATAGAGGGCCAACTCCATCTCAACTGCCCACAGCAAACTACATTTTCTCACATATATCTTTCTCTATCCATCCCACTCTCTTAATAAGACAATAAAAAGTTCAACTTGGGCACTACGAGAAAGTAGACGCGGCAGAATTAGATGCATATGAGGGGAAACTTAGCAAACAACATCGGCAGAACCTAAATTCTAAACTTTGTACGGAGACACATCAGATTCTAATTTAAAGTCTGAGACATAAGATCCATTATTCATCTCAAGGAGAGATGTGCATTAGCGGGAATTTTCACGAGGTTCATAATGGCTCCTCCTTTGGAACATAGGGTGTACTACGTTAACTATTTTAGACGTTAGTGGCTTACCCAGGAATTTTCACAATCGGTGTCTAAAGTTCAGCTTGTAGGTAGTTTAGGTCTAAGATTCTGTTGGTTTTAAGATTTTACTTCCTGTTTCAAATTGATATTTACTTTGTATTATTTTCAAGCAGCGACAGCTTATCTTATAAATGCATGATGCTATAAAAGAAAAAAATTTACGCACACATGTATAAGAAAAATGTCTGTGATGCTGTGTCAGATGACACCCCCCTTCCTGAAGAGTGTCTCCGACACTGATTGATGCAAGACAGGGCAACCAGTAGTAAAAACATGTTAAGATTGAAAGCACCAGCTAAAATCCCTATTGATACGAAGTCTACCACTACTAAAAATTAGGAATTAGTGACATACAAATTCTATAGCTAAACAACAAAATCCTTCACTGATCTATCAGAAATCCAGTTAGCTATGAACGATTTAGCAATGAAGTTCGTTTTTCTTTTGTAGTGTTCCAAACATAATGTAAATAGGTTTAGCACCCATAGTATGTCAAAGAACAAACTCAATCATCCACCATAGAACACTCCTTGTATAACAGAACAACGCAAACGGCTTTTACATATAACAAAACGGTGTTCAAATTACACAATCATCATCAATGGCATAGGTACTGACAAAATCCATTTCCTACAAGAAACTATAAGCTACATCATGCTACACCCTAAAAAAACACAACTTTAATACTCCCTCCATTTCAATTTGTATATCTTATATTCCCTTTTAGTTCATTTCAAAAACAAACATAACTTTCATTTCTTTTTCACAACTCTTTAATTTCAACTTTTCACGTGATATATTTAAGATCACCGTATCAAACATTTCAGTACATTCAATATATTTTTAGTATAAAACATCAAGATTCAATACTCATTCCTTTCTTAAACTGCATGTCAAAGTCAAAAACAGATAAATAAATTGAATACACATCAATTCCATTAAAACCCACAAATAATTCATCAATATCAATGGAAATATCCAACCTTTTTCACAAAAACAAAGCAAACCCAAACGATAATTCCACAACAAGATAAAAAGGACAAACCCCCACAAAAAAAAATGGGAAAAATAAATTAAAAATGAGTAAAAGCACAAACCTTTTTTTCAGATACCCAATATATTGAAGAAGAATGAAGAAAAGAACGGAAAATTCCTTTTTTTTTTTGGTTGGATTTCTGCAAAATTGGAGGAAGAAGAAGAAGAAGAAAGAAGAAAAGCTTTAAAGCTTGTTGGGTTAAAATGTTTTATAACTAACCATTTTATTTCTTGTTTACCATTTACAATATAATATTTAAATCGAATATTAAAAATGACTCAAAAATAATAAAGAGTTTATAACCCTAGTTCTATTTCGTGGAGAACGAAAAATGATTCGTATAAGATATTCAATTTGAATAATATGTATTAAAGTAATATAAAAAGGTAGGATTTATAATTTATTTATGTTGAGTCATATCACAATTTAAATCATAAACTGATATTAATATTATTTTCTCAATGAACTAATCAGACTTTAACAATTAATACATGCGATATCGAAATTACTAGACATATTTAAAAAGCATAACATAGTGAGTAAGGGTCCGAAATAAAATGAAGCAAAAATCTACACTATATTAGTAATATATGTACAAAGTACACTATGTAAAACTATGCATCATATGTTAGACTAAATTTTTTTTTAAAAAAGTATATTATTATACTCAAGAGTATAGTACTCTTGTATGATAGTCAATAAACTGACTAAGAACTTGTGGTCTCGAGTTCAAAATTTAGCGGTGATAAAAAAATGAAGTGACTTTTTTTATTTATCCTAAACTTGATAGTCTTTGAATAATTAAGATTCGAGACAATATAATACTCATCAACACTCGACAAATCACGCAAAATCATAGTCATATATATATATATATTTTTTGTAGTATACAACATTTGCATCTAAAATATACCATGTATTTTATGGTATAAACATAATTTATACAAAGATCCAATTATTGTTATATAATATAAATTAGGATAAATCATATAAGCTATTATTTTAAAAGTATTAATTCCTAAAAAAATTACTTATTATATATGAATATTATGAATATAAATATAAATGGTATAAACTATTTATATATTATCTAAAATATACCATATATATTTTCTTATAATATAAATCATTTATGGGAAAAATAATAAAGAAAAAAAGGCTAAGTCGATTAGGCCCCAAAATTAAGCCCGTTAGTGATGGCCCAATACTAAGCCCAAATTCACCTAATTTGTATATAACCCGAAACATTCGTTTTCGGAAAAAGCCCTAATTGCAAATAGAGGCCAAGTGAATTTGAACACTTCATCGTCTTCACGGCCTCCAACCGAAGATGAAGGTTACTCACTAAACCATTATTTTCACCATAATTGTGTGTTTTTCAGTGTAATAATGGAACTAATTTTATGTTTTGTTATGTATTTTGCAGTTCAACATTGCGAATCCGACTACTGGGTGCCAGAAAAAGCTTGAAATTGATGATGATCAGAAGCTGTAAGATAATAGTGTTTTTTTTCTTCAATTTTGCCTACTTTTGTTATGGAGATGGAATTAATTAGACTTTGTTGATGTGAGATTCATGATAATGAACGAGATTGTTAGGATTGTTAGTGTAAGTGTGAGATCTTAAAAGATAAAAAAAAAATTGTTGTTGGAATGAAATGGACCTAAATTGAGCTGATTTTTTTGTAGTTTATTGCTATGATTGTCCCCTACTAGTCTGTAATTGAGTGTAGTTCTGTGTTTTAATTGATTTGCTGATTTTTGTTATTGTTGAATGCAATATAATAACATATCTAGTGTAATCCTTCAAATGCATTTTGGGAGTATAGGGTGTATGCAAACCTTACCATTACCTCAAGGAGTTAGATAGGCTGTTACCCGAAGACCCTTGGCTCAAGTTTATTAAGTAAACTAGTTTTAAATGAGGAAATGCAGCAATGAACTAATGTTGTCTGCCATTCCGGAAAAAAGTGAAATTCATATTTACTGTGATTAATGAGAGTTCTGTTTGCTTTTGAATGTTGGTGGAGGTTACAGCTAGACTGGAAGGAGTAGTGTGTCATTTAGAGGATTTAGTTTTATACGACTCTTAATATGTCTTTTAAAGCCCATGCAAAATTCTGGTTTTTAAGACAAATAATTAGTAGTGTGGAATGAAATGACTTTAGATAGAGGGGAATGAATTTATAGAGGATTCTTAGCCTATCATAACTAGTTTGGGATTCAGCCTTGGTGCATTGGAATGGCATGACCCTAGATGGAGTGGAATGAATGTAAAGAGGATCCGTAGACAACCATAACTTAGCTTGGTATTCAGGCATAGTGTAGTTGTGTTGTTATAGTTATAATTGTTTTACTTAGCTTTATAGATGTCGAGTGATGGATTGATGTAAGCAGTCTCTGTGTTTTTTTTAAGGATGCATGTCCAGTTTAGTTTGTCAACATTAATGTATTCATAAGATCTAAGCTGAATTCTTTAAATGCAGCCGAGCTTTCTTTGACAAAAGGATCTCCCAGGAAGTTAGTGGAGATGCTTTGGGTGAGGTAGGCTTCTGTTCTCCTTACTCTGTGGCTTTTGGTTGGAAATCATGCTATTCTTGTCAACTCTTTTCCATAATTGTTATTTTTAATTGACAGGAGTTCAAGGGTTACGTTTTCAAGATAATGGGAGGATGTGACAAGCAAGGGTTCCCAATGAAGCAGGGAGTGTTAACTCCTGGCCGTGTTCGCCTTTTGCTCTACAGAGGTATGTTTAGATTGAGCTTTATGGGCACACCTAAATGTTTCTTTTCATCAAAAGCTGTTATTTTAAGATCTATATAAAAAGAAAGCTGTTATTTATGTATCTAAATGCTTACACATGAAACAGGTACTCCTTGCTTCCGTGGTTATGGTAGGCGAAATGGAGAGCGCAGAAGGAAGTCTGTCCGTGGATGCATTGTCAGCCCTGATCTTTCTGTTTTGAACCTGGTTATTGTTAAAAAGGGGGAGAATGATCTGCCTGGACTGACTGACACTGAAAAGCCAAGGATGAGAGGACCCAAAAGGGCTTCCAAGATCAGAAAGCTCTTCAATCTTTCCAAGGAAGATGATGTCAGGAAGTATGTCAACACTTACCGAAGAAATTTCACCACAAAAGCTGGTTAGTTGTTACTCTTGTAACCACTGTCTCATTAGTTTTTGCATTTTATTCAATATTTCTTGCTTGTGCTTTCTGATGTGGAAACCGTGAACTAGCTAAATGTTGTGATCTTCTGCAGGTAAAAATGCGAGCAAAGCTCCTAAGATTCAGAGGTTAGTGACACCCCTGACATTACAAAGAAAGAGAGCAAGAATTGCTGACAAGAAGAAGAGAATTGCCAAGGCTAAGTCAGAGGCAGCTGATTATCAGAAGCTTCTTGCTAGTAGGTTGAAGGAACAAAGAGAAAGACGTAGTGAGAGTTTGGCTAAGAAGAGGTCTAGACTCTCTGCAGCATCTAAGCCATCTATTGCCGCTTAAGTTCAGTGAGAAAAATGACGATGAGTGGGATCTAATTCCTGCTATTTTTTGGTCTGGTTCTTATAGTTGTTTCTGGTTGTCTTACGCGGTATTTGTCATTTCTAGTGTTCTCAGTTGATACTTTGATCTGATAGAGTTGCCACATACAATTATCTTTCATGTTCCAGATTTTGGTTACTTTGTTCCTATATACAAGGATAAGCTGTTTTATGTTTTTCTTGATATTGAGGTTGACAACCTTAAAGTTTCGAACTTGTCATCTGTATGGATGTTGTTGTGGCTTTCTAACTTGGTCATTTTTATTTGTTTTGGTGTTCTTGCACTGAATAGAACACTCCCAACTTGTTAGTTTAAGCATCTTTGGGTCAGATTAATTGAATTCAGTGGAAGTACACTAATATTTTTATATAAAGTAAGTACATGTTAATAACTGTTGAAAATTATATGCAATTTAAATAAAATAAAAGTATCTAAATAAAATGCCCCACATATTAAAAGGTAAATTATCATGATCCCAAAGGTTGAAAAAAAAGGTTTATAAAGTCAATTATGGTGTACTTGAGCAGTTGAATAATAATAAAAGAAACAAAGATCAAGTCCCAAATTAGATTGCTCAGAATTGTACATTAAGCTTGGTTACTTGTACCTTAGTTCAATTTTGACATCATCAAGATCCCAGGGTCTTGGAGATTCCACCAACCAAACATTGTGAATATGAAATTGTTCTTATATTAGAAACTCAATTCCTAAATGGTCTTATTTTGAATTTTAATTAGTTGAGCTCTAATATAAATATAAATATTACAATAATAACAAAAAGTGTACAATTTTTAAAGACTCTCGATTCAAGTAAAGCAATAGTAATGAAAATTAAAAAAAAAAAATAGTAAAAAGAACCTGACAACTAATAGAAAATCGATGTGGGGGTTTAAGTATACTCCCTCCTCCCTATTTACTTGTTAAACATTCCTAATTTCGATTTCCCTTTCTACTTATAACTTTTGACAAATCAAGGGAACACAATTTTTTCCCTTTCTTTTATGTCCTTAATTTATTAACATTAAGACTCTGTTAAATATGTTAAGACTTTGTCAATTAATACGGATAAGATGATAGACTTATTATACCATTTTTTTTTTTAAAAATAAATATGTTGAGTCAAAGTTTAACAAGTAAAAGAATGGAAAAGTAATATACACAAACGATAACAAATACCAAAAGTCAAAACTTACATAAATAAACTTAGTACTAATGTGAATATCGAACCTCGAATAAAAAAAAAATAAAAAAAAACTTAATATTCCAACATTAATTACCAGCCATGTACCATAAAATCAAGAAACCAACTACCCAAACAATATAATATACACTATAATACTACTACAACAAAGAATAACTTCATCATAATCAAATTTATATCCTTATATTTTGTTTATAACCTTTGTAAAGATGCTCATTCTTGGAAAGTCCGAACAAGATTTGCTTTAGAAACCCAAAAAAGTTTATATCTTTGGATAGATTTCCTAATTAAAACCCCCCAGAAAAGCTCATTTTTTTAGGCTGTGGGTTTGTAATGGCATCATCAATGAGGCTAATTTTCTTCACTTTATTGGTTTTTATTGCACTGATATTTACACAGATCAAAGCTGAAGCTGAGGTTAAATCTGTGGATGATGAAGTGGAAGTGGTTGAATCCCATGTTTCCACTTCTGCAGAGTTGGACAATCTTAAGTCCAAGATCCAATCTTTGGGTTAGATTTATAAATTTTTTCAATTTTTGTTGTGGCTTTGTGTAGTTTATGATTCTATTTTCTTGTGGGTGTTTGGGGAAGTGTGTTTATTGAGTTTCTGTGTGGATTACTTGATTGAAAGACTGTACCTTTAAGGTGCATTTGAAGATGTTCTGCATTGGAGGATCATATTCCACTGTTTTCTTTAGTTTATGATTCTTTTTTCTTGTGGGTGTTTGGGAAAGTGTGTTTATTGAGTTTCTGTGTGGATTACTTGATTGAAAGACTGGACCTTTAAGGTGCATTTGAAAATGTTCTGCATTGGAGGATCATATTACACTGTTTTGTTTAGTTTATGATTCTTTTTTCTTGTGGGTGTTTGGGAAAGTGTGTTTATTGAGTTTCTGTGTGGATTACTTGATTGAAAGACTGGACCTTTAAGGTGCATTTGAAAATGTTCTGCATTGGAGGATCATATTCCACTGTTGTGTTCTGTTTATGATTCTTTTTTCTTGTGGGTGTTTGGGAAAGTGTGTTTATTGAGTTTCTGTGTGGATTACTTGATTGAAAGACTGGACCTTTAAGGTGCATTTGAAGATGTTTTGCATTGGAGGATTATATTCTATTGTTTTGGTTGCATTGTTTTGTTTAGTTTATAATTCTTTTTTCTTGTGGGTGTTTGGGGAAGTGTGAATTTTTGGATTTATATGTGGGTTACTTGATCAAAAGGCTAGCTTTTAAAGGTGCATTTGAAAATATTTTGCATTGGAGATTTGTATTTTGTTTGGTGGAAGACAGTATAATGATGATAATGTTTTGATTGTATATTTTGTTGTATTAATGATTGGTAATGATATCTATGAGTTGGTTAAAACAAGTGTTGTAAAGTATGAGATGGGATCTTTATAAAAGAAAATGATGTCTTCTCATAAGTGGTATAGGTAATTTGTTTCCTTTGGTGGAAAGCAACTTTCCATATTTAGAAATATAGGCAGAGTCATGATTTTTATCTTTTTTTGGGTTTTGAATCACTATCTGGATAGATTATATGCCATATTAAATGATTTTTTTAACACAAATACGAAGTTTGAGCCTAAGCTATTGGATTCTGCCGAGCATGTGCCCTTGTCCATATTCCAAGGCAAACAAATAGGGGAAAATGAAATCATAAGAGGAATTTTTTATGGGGAAACTGTTTTCGAGGCATAGGGAACTACCCTTAATCTTCAAATCTAGTGATGCAAGGGACTCTTGAGATATTAACTTGATTATTTAATTGGTAGACTGATTAAAGTTCTTATCTTTTGGGAATTGAGTTAACGTTGAACTGGATTTGAAGACAGAAGTCTGTGATACAAGATTACAGGATTAAGAAATGTTAAGTAACTTTGTTCAATTACTTATATTGTTCAAACACGGTGGAGAAATGGCTAGATTAAAGTCAAATCTAAAAGTTGTATGTTAGAGCTAATTTTGATCCCTGAAGAAATCACAAACTTATATATATCGATATCTCCACATGTCCAAGTAAATTATATTGTCATGTACCTGCTGCTTCAGCTTATTAATGTTCGATGCTTTCTCTTCTCTTTGGTGTTCTATGCTATGTACTTTTGTCCTTTGGGTAGAACTATCTATGATTTTAATACCATGTATTTTGGTCTTTGCTGTAGGAAGTGAAGGAACAGTAGATAAAAACTATTGCTTCAATTAGATGTATCGTCTAACAGAAATCACTGCTTTACATACTGTGCTACTAAATTGGTTATGAAGTTTTGACATCATATACATAGAGCTAGTTCTTTCATTGGTTTTTACTTTTAGACAAATGAAGCGGCAACCTCCAATTTGCCATTTCTCGCTGACATCCTTTCTTCACACCCTATACAGAATTATGTGCTATTATTTGACGGAGCATCAATGGTAATTAAAGAGCTTAAGATATGTTGTATTTACGGAGAAGTAACCCACTGAAGATAGAATTTTCAACTGATGTAGTATAAAGACGGGTGACATTACCTCTCTGGCAATATTTTATTGAGAAAGCAGTTGGAAAAAAAAATATAGCTAAAAGAGATATCATTACATCCTTATAAGTATATCATCTCCCTTATACTTTCTTGATATGCCCATTAAGTTATCTATAGTGGCATCCAGAGATAAAACAGAATGTTAGAAGTAGTCATATTTGTCTGCAGTAAGATGTTGTCTTAAGCAATAGGGAGCTGTTCCTCAAATATTCTTGATTGAGAATTTTTGCCCCCTAATAATGTGATTATTAGTTATCTACCATGTCCTCTAAAATGTTTTTGCTTTTGAAGAATCAAATGTGAAAGACACTGCCACGGAACTGAAACAGAAGGATGAAGTCATTGCTAGCAAGGAGGAAATGATAAAAGAGAAGTCAGAGTCAATTGCTACATTGCTAGCCCAAATATCTTCTCTCCAAGTGAGTCGATTAACTTCTTCATACAAGTGTTGGCTCTTATGTGCAATTTTACACTAACTATGATGTCTGAATAACCTTTCTATAACACAGATTCTCAAAGTTCCAATTATTTGTTTTCTCAGGAAAAAGGTTCATTGGATGCTGAGGAGAAAGTTAAAAAGGCTAATGCTCGAGTTGATCAACTAGAAAAGCAAGTTGAGACACTAAAAAAGGAAGTTGATATGAAGAATAAAGAGAAAAAAGAGTTGGGAACCCAGATAAATGAAGCAGAGAAGAGAGTAACTGAATTAAATTCAAAAGTTGAGAAGGTAAGCTTCTCATGTGGTTACCCTTACCACATAATATCAACTTGTCTACAATTTTTCCACCATAATAAATTAGGTTGCCCTGACCTTATCCGAACACTTTTTGAGAATGATGCTTTCACATATTGCACTTCAGCTTAAGTTTGAACACGAATTATGGATACAGTTTCAAAAGATGTTTCCTTTCTAGATAGTTGCCCATCACTAAGACTTGATTGTTGTATGGTATAGCTGATTGTAGATGCTTGAGTCGGTGCATTTTAATTTATGACTGTATACTGCAAGAGTATGGCTATTAATGGAATTCAATCATCCCCTCCCTCCTCTCCAAAGAAGTAAAACTAGGAAAAGGAGTTCTATACAGGATGAGTTCATCTTAACTAATAATGTATGGGATGAAATTCCACAGAGAACCTTAAGAGGTAAATATAATATTAGATACCAAAAATCTTCATGGCTGACCAAGTAATTTAGTAATTTAAGCTATCATTTGCTGGTTTCTTTTTGATGAAGTAACTATCATTTGCTGGTTTCAGAAGTTGATTTTCTGTTTGCCGTTAACTAGACTTGATCTACACTTAGAAATGACCAGAAGTACTCTTCATCGTGTGAATGCTTAATCTTCCAGCTCTTGCATGCAGCTGCAATTTAGTATTTTTCTTGGTACCTGCAGTACTAAGCCTAATTTTAAGATGCCATTCCACATTCTTTTGTGTTTATGCAGCTTCAGAAGACCGTTGATGAGCAGGAGGCAAAATTAAGAAAAACTGAACGGGCTCTTCAGATTGCTGAGGCATGCTCTTGATAAAGACACAACTCCAAACTTTTGAAATTTGTATGGTTGGATACAATTTCTAATACCTCTCCTATATACTCTTTTTTCAGGAGGAAATGATTAGAGCTAGATCTGAAGCCACGTCAAAAGCTCAGCAGCTTGGAGAGGTATAATTACTTGGTGTATGCTTGAGCTGTATGCATCTTATCATGTGAATGCGCCAAACTGTATTTTTCTTGAGAAGGCCATCATCTACTCCTTCCGTTTCAATTTGTTTGTCTTACTTTCCTTTTCAGTCCGTTTGAAAACTAATGCCTCTTTTCCTGGAATACCCACTTTATGTTATAATGTTATAACTTACTGAAAGACGGAAGTCAAAGTATTTCAGCCAACTAGGTTTTTGTATGATAAGTATGTTTATTTGGTTTTCCTCTATTGCTGCCTTATTTCCATGTTTGCACCTTGATGTAGTTAGATTTCTATGAATCTTCCTACATGCCCGGAAATGTGAGTTTTTCTTTTCTGAAAATTCAGGTGCATGGTGCATGGCTACCACCTTGGCTTGCAGTTCAGTTGACTCATGTCCAGGTATTTGGAGCAACAATCCATGTTTTTCTTAGCAGAATTTCTAATGTAGTAGTAGTAATTATGTGTAATATGAATAACAATAAAAGAATTTCATGTAACATGAGTCATGATTCTACACGGATTTCTTATTGTATTGTGAACTGCAGTTTCTTTTGGAGAAGCACGGAAAACCTGCTATGGACATAGTGATACAGAAGGTACACTCTTCTTTTTCTTGGCTGTTTGATATCCGATTAGGCTGTGTGCTACTGTTATTAATGGATGCTTGTCCAAGTAGCCAGTTTAACCTGTTTATCTCTCTATTTGCTTTTCAGGCTACTGAAAAGAAGGCCCTAGCTGAAACATGGGCTGCACCACATGTGGAAACAATCAAAACAGTAAGCCAACTTTGCATTATTAATTTTCAACATCTTCCTTTCTTATAAGATTGTTTCATGCACTTATATTTAACATTTTCATGACCTTGAAAGAAGTTTATTCTTTGTTTTACATTGCCATAGTTTTAAATTTTTGATTTATTATCATTATAACTACTAGAACATTTTTTTTTAATTTGTTTAATATTGTCCTCGGATGATCTTAAACGGAGCGACATGGTTTGTGAGGATTCATATAGCCAACTTCTACTTGTTTGGGATCGACCCATAGTTGTTTTAACTATATTTTATGGCAAGTCCAACTGCAGCTGGCAAGGATGTGAGTATTTGCACATATTGTTGCTTACTTCTTATTCAAAATTGAGAAATTCCCTCGAAATGGAACCTAGATTGATTTTAAACCATTTGTGTACTGAACAAGTAATCATCCTTGAGCTATTTGTTCTTGCGAGGCTAAATCTCGCGTGCTAAGATAATTGACCTCAACGAACTACTATATTTGTTTGAAATCCTATTGCTTTAGAGAAACAAGTGTTAATGTACCTGTCAAAGTTTTCTCATTCCTTGCGAGGTAAAACCTCGTCTGCTAAGGTAGTAGACTATTAAAAGATCTTTCTGGAGATAGCCTTGGTGGGAGGTGGCAGGTATCCCGTGGTATTAGTCGAGGTGCGAGAAAGCTGGCCCCGAACACCACGTTTATCACACACACAAAAAAAGATCTTTCTGGAGAAAGTTCCTTTAGAAATTGAAGAGGCTAAATAGTGATAAGGGTGGCTGCTAAATTGTGCAGGATATTCAATAGTTTCTTTTTGATCATTTATCTGAGTTTTACATTATTCAATATGTATTAGTTTTCCTGAGTGTCTTAGCTATCAAGTCGGGGTATGCGTTGACTCTCATTGTGCTGCTCTACTGTTTGAAGCAATGGATACCAGTTGCAAAGGAAAAGTGGTTGGTGATTTCCACTACTGCTGAGCCACATGTACAATTGCTAACTACAAGAGCTCTTGAAATTTACGAGACATCTAAAGGCGCCATAACTCCACATATTCTCAAGGTTCAAGAACTAGCTACTCCTCATGTTCAGGTAGCATTCCCAAGTCTGTTTAAGAAAAAACATTCTCCCGATTTTGTCATGCATGTATGAATGCATAGTGTTGAGAAAAGTTTTCTGACAGGAAATTAAGAAATTCAGCAAGCCATACATTGATGATGTTGCTGCTGCTGCAAAACCACATGTTGAAAAAGTTCGTGTTGCTGCCAAGCCATATACAGAGGTGGCAGTTCATCATTATGGGAAGTTCCTCGAGTCTGCAACTACATACCATAATCAGGTATCAGAAAGTAATTCAGACATTTACCCCTGAAATATGATCTCTGGCATATGTTTCCATAAGCTTAACAAGACAACTATGATTTGATTTTTTTTTCTAATTTATCTGGTTGAAGTTATAAATGCCTCTATTAGATTAATGTATATATTGTTTATAGTATTATATTGGATTTTTGGTTCACCATTTGAAAAACGTCGTCTCATATCCTGTGAAGCTTCAAGGCACAGTCAAAGAAACACTGGAGAATCATGACCTTACAAAGTCTCTCGCAACAAAGGAGCTGATTTGGTTTGCTGTATGTATCTGTTTGCGTATTTTATTTACTCAGTCCTTTACATCTCCACTTTTTCCTCCAATTTTATATCTGATAAACGTAAACTTGGTTGGTTTTATGTGCTATAGGCCTCAGCGTTGTTGGCTTTGCCCATTATAATTCTGTTCAAATTCTTATCTGCCATCTTCTGGTCAGTACATCTAATCCGTCCCTCATTTCCTTACGTAGAGATTATCATTGTGCAATGTGTGAGGCTCATTGTTGTCTTTCTTAAATTGTATGTTGCAGTACAAAGGCAAAGGAATCTGATCACAGCGTTACTTCACCCAATTCACGCCGTAAGGCCAAGAGGGGACATCCAGACATGTAGAGCAAAGGAAGTTAGACTTCTTTTTATCGAAACTGAGGCCCACTTCAATAGTTCACAGGTATCATTTTCAGCTATTCCCTTTTTCATGTATGCATAGCTGTCTTGCATCGGATATGTATTCCCTTTGTCCCGTGTTATAAGGAACAGATCAAATTTACGGTGATAAGTTCGAAAATCATAAGCTGTTGACGGTAGCTTGGTTCGGTTTCCTCTTGGTAATTCTTAATAATGTGTTTTTGCCCTAATGCACCCCATACTAAACTGCTGCTCCAGACCAAAAAAACAAAAGAAAATTCAAGATTATAAAGGAGGAAGGTGATTAAAAAGGTTTTAGAAATCTCACTTTGGTGCAAACATATAAGTAGACAACTCCCCTGTCTCAATATATGATAAAATCTAGATACCATGCACTTGAGAGGCCAGCATACATCATAAGATATTGCGATGTATCGACTTAGAGATAATTATAGCAACTCTAGAGCTGCACATCCAAATAGCTGTCCTTTTAAATGCAAATTAACCCTATATATAGTGATCTTTATCGTTTAGTTTATACTGACACGGGAATGAAGCCAAACACTAGACTCTGTATCCCAATTTATGTGACACGCTTTTCTTTTTAGTCTATCCCAAAAAGAATGTCTTTGGAAACCATTCAACTTTAGAATTTCATTTTACTCTTAATGAGATGATCTATTGCCGGTCAAATGTTTGCAGCTAGTTTTACACCACTAGTTTCAAAAGACGGTCTTTATTTCTTAAACTCCGTGCCTAGTCAAACAATACCGAACAATTGGGACGGAGAGAGTATAAAGCCTTTTTTCATTGCTGTAAAATGTGTACTCACATTCTTTCCCTTTACTGCTTGATGTCTTAATCTGAAATATGGTATGTGTTTTTTTGTTGCAGATTAGCTGTCCTTTACTCCCTGTGAGCATATGGAGCTTTTTAG
>CM040625.1:1144866-1253867 GCA_022817965.1 Solanum lycopersicoides | reverse complement strand
GTAGTAAAAACATGTTAAGATTGAAAGCACCAGCTAAAATCCCTATTGATACGAAGTCTACCACTACTAAAATTAGGAATTAGTGACATACAAATTCTATAGCTAAACAACAAAATCCTTCACTGATCTATCAGAAATCCAGTTAGCTATGAACGATTTAGCAATGAAGTTCGTTTTTTCTTTTGTAGTGTTCCAAACATAATGTAAATAGGTTTAGCACCCATAGTATGTCAAAGAACAAACTCAATCATCCACCATAGAACACTCCTTGTATAACGCAAACGGCTTTTACATATAACAAAACGGTGTTCAAATTACACAATCATCATCAATGGCATAGGTACTGACAAAATCCATTTCCTACAAGAAACTATAAGCTACATCATGCTACACCCTAAAAAAACACAACTTTAATACTCCCTCCATTTCAATTTGTATATCTTATATTCCCTTTTAGTTCATTTCAAAAACAAACATAACTTTCATTTCTTTTTCACAACTCTTTAATTTCAACTTTTCACGTGATATATTTAAGATCACCGTATCAAACATTTCAGTACATTCAATATATTTTTAGTATAAAACATCAAGATTCAATACTCATTCCTTTCTTAAACTGCATGTCAAAGTCAAAAACAGATAAATAAATTGAATACACATCAATTCCATTAAAACCCACAAATAATTCATCAATATCAATGGAAATATCCAACCTTTTTCACAAAAACAAAGCAAACCCAAACGATAATTCCACAACAAGATAAAAAGGACAAACCCCCACAAAAAAAAATGGGAAAAATAAATTAAAAATGAGTAAAAGCACAAACCTTTTTTTCAGATACCCAATATATTGAAGAAGAATGAAGAAAAGAACGGAAAATTCCTTTTTTTTTTTGGTTGGATTTCTGCAAAATTGGAGGAAGAAGAAGAAGAAGAAAGAAGAAAAGCTTTAAAGCTTGTTGGGTTAAAATGTTTTATAACTAACCATTTTATTTCTTGTTTACCATTTACAATATAATATTTAAATCGAATATTAAAAATGACTCAAAAATAATAAAGAGTTTATAACCCTAGTTCTATTTCGTGGAGAACGAAAAATGATTCGTATAAGATATTCAATTTGAATAATATGTATTAAAGTAATATAAAAAGGTAGGATTTATAATTTATTTATGTTGAGTCATATCACAATTTAAATCATAAACTGATATTAATATTATTTTCTCAATGAACTAATCAGACTTTAACAATTAATACATGCGATATCGAAATTACTAGACATATTTAAAAAGCATAACATAGTGAGTAAGGGTCCGAAATAAAATGAAGCAAAAATCTACACTATATTAGTAATATATGTACAAAGTACACTATGTAAAACTATGCATCATATGTTAGACTAATTTTTTTTTTAAAAAAGTATATTATTATACTCAAGAGTATAGTACTCTTGTATGATAGTCAATAAACTGACTAAGAACTTGTGGTCTCGAGTTCAAAATTTAGCGGTGATAAAAAAATGAAGTGACTTTTTTTATTTATCCTAAACTTGATAGTCTTTGAATAATTAAGATTCGAGACAATATAATACTCATCAACACTCGACAAATCACGCAAAATCATATTCATATATATATATATATTTTTTGTAGTATACAACATTTGCATCTAAAATATACCATGTATTTTATGGTATAAACATAATTTATACAAAGATCCAATTATTGTTATATAATATAAATTAGGATAAATCATATAAGCTATTATTTTAAAAGTATTAATTCCTAAAAAAATTACTTATTATATATGAATATTATGAATATAAATATAAATGGTATAAACTATTTATATATTATCTAAAATATACCATATATATTTTCTTATAATATAAATCATTTATGGGAAAAATAATAAAGAAAAAAAGGCTAAGTCGATTAGGCCCCAAAATTAAGCCCGTTAGTGATGGCCCAATACTAAGCCCAAATTCACCTAATTTGTATATAACCCGAAACATTCGTTTTCGGAAAAAGCCCTAATTGCAAATAGAGGCCAAGTGAATTTGAACACTTCATCGTCTTCACGGCCTCCAACCGAAGATGAAGGTTACTCACTAAACCATTATTTTCACCATAATTGTGTGTTTTTCAGTGTAATAATGGAACTAATTTTATGTTTTGTTATGTATTTTGCAGTTCAACATTGCGAATCCGACTACTGGGTGCCAGAAAAAGCTTGAAATTGATGATGATCAGAAGCTGTAAGATAATAGTGTTTTTTTTCTTCAATTTTGCCTACTTTTGTTATGGAGATGGAATTAATTAGACTTTGTTGATGTGAGATTCATGATAATGAACGAGATTGTTAGGATTGTTAGTGTAAGTGTGAGATCTTAAAAGATAAAAAAAAAATTGTTGTTGGAATGAAATGGACCTAAATTGAGCTGATTTTTTTGTAGTTTATTGCTATGATTGTCCCCTACTAGTCTGTAATTGAGTGTAGTTCTGTGTTTTAATTGATTTGCTGATTTTTGTTATTGTTGAATGCAATATAATAACATATCTAGTGTAATCCTTCAAATGCATTTTGGGAGTATAGGGTGTATGCAAACCTTACCATTACCTCAAGGAGTTAGATAGGCTGTTACCCGAAGACCCTTGGCTCAAGTTTATTAAGTAAACTAGTTTTAAATGAGGAAATGCAGCAATGAACTAATGTTGTCTGCCATTCCGGAAAAAAGTGAAATTCATATTTACTGTGATTAATGAGAGTTCTGTTTGCTTTTGAATGTTGGTGGAGGTTACAGCTAGACTGGAAGGAGTAGTGTGTCATTTAGAGGATTTAGTTTTATACGACTCTTAATATGTCTTTTAAAGCCCATGCAAAATTCTGGTTTTTAAGACAAATAATTAGTAGTGTGGAATGAAATGACTTTAGATAGAGGGGAATGAATTTATAGAGGATTCTTAGCCTATCATAACTAGTTTGGGATTCAGCCTTGGTGCATTGGAATGGCATGACCCTAGATGGAGTGGAATGAATGTAAAGAGGATCCGTAGACAACCATAACTTAGCTTGGTATTCAGGCATAGTGTAGTTGTGTTGTTATAGTTATAATTGTTTTACTTAGCTTTATAGATGTCGAGTGATGGATTGATGTAAGCAGTCTCTGTGTTTTTTTTAAGGATGCATGTCCAGTTTAGTTTGTCAACATTAATGTATTCATAAGATCTAAGCTGAATTCTTTAAATGCAGCCGAGCTTTCTTTGACAAAAGGATCTCCCAGGAAGTTAGTGGAGATGCTTTGGGTGAGGTAGGCTTCTGTTCTCCTTACTCTGTGGCTTTTGGTTGGAAATCATGCTATTCTTGTCAACTCTTTTCCATAATTGTTATTTTTAATTGACAGGAGTTCAAGGGTTACGTTTTCAAGATAATGGGAGGATGTGACAAGCAAGGGTTCCCAATGAAGCAGGGAGTGTTAACTCCTGGCCGTGTTCGCCTTTTGCTCTACAGAGGTATGTTTAGATTGAGCTTTATGGGCACACCTAAATGTTTCTTTTAATCAAAAGCTGTTATTTTAAGATCTATATAAAAAGAAAGCTGTTATTTATGTATCTAAATGCTTACACATGAAACAGGTACTCCTTGCTTCCGTGGTTATGGTAGGCGAAATGGAGAGCGCAGAAGGAAGTCTGTCCGTGGATGCATTGTCAGCCCTGATCTTTCTGTTTTGAACCTGGTTATTGTTAAAAAGGGGGAAAATGATCTGCCTGGACTGACTGACACTGAAAAGCCAAGGATGAGAGGACCCAAAAGGGCTTCCAAGATCAGAAAGCTCTTCAATCTTTCCAAGGAAGATGATGTCAGGAAGTATGTCAACACTTACCGAAGAAATTTCACCACAAAAGCTGGTTAGTTGTTACTCTTGTAACCACTGTCTCATTAGTTTTTGCATTTTATTCAATATTTCTTGCTTGTGCTTTCTGATGTGGAAACCGTGAACTAGCTAAATGTTGTGATCTTCTGCAGGTAAAAATGCGAGCAAAGCTCCTAAGATTCAGAGGTTAGTGACACCCCTGACATTACAAAGAAAGAGAGCAAGAATTGCTGACAAGAAGAAGAGAATTGCCAAGGCTAAGTCAGAGGCAGCTGATTATCAGAAGCTTCTTGCTAGTAGGTTGAAGGAACAAAGAGAAAGACGTAGTGAGAGTTTGGCTAAGAAGAGGTCTAGACTCTCTGCAGCATCTAAGCCATCTATTGCCGCTTAAGTTCAGTGGGAAAAATGACGATGAGTGGGATCTAATTCCTGCTATTTTTTGGTCTGGTTCTTATAGTTGTTTCTGGATGTCTTACGCGGTATTTGTCATTTCTAGTGTTCTCAGTTGATACTTTGATCTGATAGAGTTGCCACATACAATTATCTTTCATGTTCCAGATTTTGGTTACTTTGTCCCTATATACAAGGATAAGCTGTTTTATGTTTTTCTTGATATTGAGGTTGACAACCTTAAAGTTTCGAACTTGTCATCTGTATGGATGTTGTTGTGGCTTTCTAACTTGGTCATTTTTATTTGTTTTGGTGTTCTTGCACTGAATTGAACACTCCCAACTTGTTAGTTTAAGCATCTTTGGGTCAGATTAATTGAATTCAGTGGAAGTACACTAATATTTTTATATAAAGTAAGTACATGTTAATAACTGTTGAAAATTATATACAATTTAAATAAAATAAAAGTATCTAAATAAAATGCCCCACATATTAAAAGGTAAATTATCATGAGGTCCCAAAGGTTGAAAAAAAAAAAGGTTTATAAAGTCAATTATGGTATACTTGAGCAGTTGAATAATAATAAAAGAAAGAAAGATCAAGTCCCAAATTAGATTGCTCAGAATTGTACATTAAGCTTGGTTACTTGTACCTTAGTTCAATTTTGACATCATCAAGATCCCAGGGTCTTGGAGATTCCACCAACCAAACGTAGGCGGATAAAGTCGTTTCTTTCTTAATTAAATTTTTTATATTAAATTTTTCTATTGTAAATTGCGAATATGAAATTGTATTTATATAAGAAACTCAATTTCTAAATGGGCCTATTCTGAATTTTAATTGGTCGAGCTCTAATATGAATATAAATATTACAACAATAACAATATATCTACTAAAAGTGCATAATTTTAAAAGACTCTCGATTCAAGTGAAGTAAATTAAAATAGTAATGAAAAGTAAAAAAAACGATAATAAAAGAAGCATGACAACTAATAGAAAATCGATGTGGGGGCTTAAGTATACTCCCTCCTCCCTATTTACTTGTTAAACATTCCTAATTTCGATTTCCCTTTCTACTTATAAACTTTTGACAATCAAGGAAACACAATTTTTTTCCTTCCTTTTATGTCCTTAATTTATTAACATTAAGCTAATGTTGAAAATGTAGTGGGTAAATATGTTAAGACTCTGGTAATTAATACGGGTAAGATAATAGACTTATTATATCAATCATTATTTTCTTAATAAATATGCTGAGTCAAAGTTTAACAAGTAAAAGAACGGAAAAGTAATATACACGTTACAATAACAAATACCAAAAGTCAAAATTTATATGAATAGACCAAGTACTAATGTGAATATCGAAGCTCAAATGAAAAAAATAATAAAAATCTTAATATTCCAACATTAATTACCAGCCATGTACCATAAAATGAAGAAACCAACTACCCAAACAATATAATATACACTATAATACTACTCCAACAAAGAATAACTTCATCATAATCAAATTTATATCCTTATATTTTGTTTATAACCTTTGTAAAGATGCTCATTCTTGGAAAGTCCGAACAAGATTTGCTTTAGAAACCCAAAAAAGTTTATATCTTTGGATAGATTTCCTAATTAAACCCCCCAGAAAAGCTCATTTTTTTAGGCTGTGGGTTTGTAATGGCATCATCAATGAGGCTAATTTTCTTCACTTTATTGGTTTTTATTGCACTAATATTTACACAGATCAAAGCTGAAGCTGAGGTTAAATCTGTGGATGATGAAGTGGAAGTGGTTGAATCCCATGTTTCCACTTCTGCAGAGTTGGATAATCTTAAGTCCAAGATCCAATCTTTGGGTTAGATTTACAAAATTTTCACTTTTTGTTGTGGCTTTGTGTAGTTTATGATTCTTTTTTCTTGTGGGTGTTTGGGAAAGTGTGTTTATTGAGTTTCTGTGTGGATTACTTGATTGAAAGACTGGACCTTTAAGGTGCATTTGAAAATGTTCTGCATTGGAGGATCATATTCCACTGTTTTGTTTTGTTTATGATTCTTTTTTCTTGTGGGTGTTTGGGAAAGTGTGTTTATTGAGTTTCTGTGTGGATTACTTGATTGAAAGACTGGACCTTTAAGGTGCATTTGAAAATGTTCTGCATTGGAGGATCATATTCCACTGTTTTGTTTAGTTTATGATTCTTTTTTCTTGTGGGTGTTTGGGAAAGTGTGTTCATTGAGTTTCTGTGTGGATTACTTGATTGAAAGACTGGACCTTTAAGGTGCATTTGAAAATGTTTTGCATTGGAGGATTATATTCTATTGTTTTGGTTGCATTGTTTTGTTTAGTTTATGATTCTTTTTTCTTGTGGGTGTTTGGGGAAGTGTGAATTTTTGGATTTATATGTGGGTTACTTGATCAAAAGGCTAGCTTTTAAAGGTGCATTTGAAAATATTTTGCATTGGAGATTTTTATTTTGTTTGGTGGAAGACAGTATAATGATGATAATGTTTTGGTTGTATATTTTGTTGTATTAATGATTGGTAATGATATCTATGAGTTGGTTATAACAAGTGTTGTATAGTATGAGATGGGATCTTTATAAAAGAAAATGATGTCTTCTCATAAGTGGTATAGGTAATTTGTTTCCTTTGGTGGAAAGCAACTTTCCATATTTAGAAATATAGGCAGAGTCATGATTTTTATCTTTTTTTGGGTTTTGAATCACTATCTGGATAGATTATATGCCATATTAAATGATTTTTTTAACACAAATACGAAGTTTGAGCCTAAGCTATTGGATTCTGCCGAGCATGTGCCCTTGTCCATATTCCAAGGCAAACAAATAGGGGAAAATGAAATCATAAGAGGAATTTTTTATGGGGAAACTGTTTTCGAGGCATAGGGAACTACCCTTAATCTTCAAATCTAGTGATGCAAGGGACTCTTGAGATATTAACTTGATTATTTAATTGGTAGACTGATTAAAGTTCTTATCTTTTGGGAATTGAGTTAACGTTGAACTGGATTTGAAGACAGAAGTCTGTGATACAAGATTACAGGATTAAGAAATGTAAAGTAACTTTGTTCAATTACTTATATTGTTCAAACACGGTGGAGAAATGGCTAGATTAAAGTCAAATCTAAAAGTTGTATGTTAAAGCTAATTTTGATCCCTGAAGAAATCACAAACTTATATATATCGATATCTCCACATGTCCAAGTAAATTATATTGTCATGTACCTGCTGCTTCAGCTTATTAATGTTCGATGCTTTCTCTTCTCTTTGGTGTTCTATGCTATGTACTTTTGTCCTTTGGGTAGAACTATCTATGATTTTAATACCATGTATTTTGGTCTTTGCTGTAGGAAGTGAAGGAACAGTAGATAAAAAATATTGCTTCAATTAGATGTATCGTCTAACAGAAATCACTGCTTTACATACTGTGCTACTAAATTGGTTATGAAGTTTTGACATCATATACATAGAGCTAGTTCTTTCATTGGTTTTTACTTTTAGACAAATGAAGCGGCAACCTCCAATTCGCCATTTCTCGCTGACATCCTTTCTTCACACCCTATACAGAATTATGTGCTATTATTTGACGGAGCATCAATGGTAATTAAAGAGCTTAAGATATGTTGTATTTACGGAGAAGTAACCCACTGAAGATAGAATTTTCAACTGATGTAGTATAAAGACGGGTGACATTACCTCTCTGGCAATATTTTATTGAGAAAGCAGTTGGAAAAAAAAAATATAGCTAAAAGAGATATCATTACATCCTTATAAGTATATCATCTCCCTTATACTTTCTTGATATGCCCATTAAGTTATCTATAGTGGCATCCAGAGATAAAACAGAATGTTAGAAGTAGTCATATTTGTCTGCAGTAAGATGTTGTCTTAAGCAATAGGGAGCTGTTCCTCAAATATTCTTGATTGAGAATTTTTGCCCCCTAATAATGTGATTATTAGTTATCTACCATGTCCTCTAAAATGTTTTTGCTTTTGAAGAATCAAATGTGAAAGACACTGCCACGGAACTGAAACAGAAGGATGAAGTCATTGCTAGCAAGGAGGAAATGATAAAAGAGAAGTCAGAGTCAATTGCTACATTGCTAGCCCAAATATCTTCTCTCCAAGTGAGTCGATTAACTTCTTCATACAAGTGTTGGCTCTTATGTGCAATTTTACACTAACTATGATGTCTGAATAACGTTTCTATAACACAGATTCTCAAAGTTCCAATTATTTGTTTTCTCAGGAAAAAGGTTCATTGGATGCTGAGGAGAAAGTTAAAAAGGCTAATGCTCAAGTTGATCAACTAGAAAAGCAAGTTGAGACACTAAAAAAGGAAGTTGATATGAAGAATAAAGAGAAAAAAGAGTTGGGAACCCAGATAAATGAAGCAGAGAAGAGAGTCACTGAATTAAATTCAAAAGTTGAGAAGGTAAGCTTCTCATGTGGTTACCTTTACCACATAATATCAACTTCTCTACAATTTTTCCACCATAATAAATTATGTTCCCCTGACCATATCCAAACTCTTTTTGAGAATGATGTTTTCACATGTTGCACTTCAGCTTAAGTTTCAACACAAGTTATGGGTGCGCTTTCAAAAGATGTTTCCTTTCTAGATGTTTTAGGTCTGCTGCCCATCACTAAGACTTGATTGTTGTATGCTATAGATGATTGTAGATGCTTGAGTCGGTGCATTTTTATTTATGACTGTATACTGCAAGAGTATGGCTATTAATGGAATTCAATCATCCCCTCCCTCCTCTCCAAAGAAGTAAAACTAGGAAAAGGAGTTCTATACAGTAAGTTCATCCTAACTAATAATGTATGGGGTGAAATTCCACGGAGAACCTTAAGAGGTAAATATAATATTAGATACCAAAAATCTTCATGGCTGACCAAGTAATTTAGTAATTTAAGCTATCATTTGCTGGTTTCAGAAGTTGATTTTCTTTTTGCCGTTAACTAGACTTGATCTACACTTAGAACTGACCAGAAGTACTCTTCATTGTGTGAATACTTAATCTTTCAGTTCTTGCATGCAGCTGCAATTTAGTATTTTTCTTGGTACCTGCAGTACTAAGCCTTAATCAAAAGATGCCATTCCACATTCTTTTGTGTTTATGCAGCTTCAAAAGACCGTGGATGAGCAGGAGGCAAAATTAAGAAAAACTGAACGGGCTCTTCAGATTGCTGAGGCATGCTCTTGATAAAGACACAACTCCAAACTTTTGAAATTTGTATGGTTGGATACAATTTCTAATACCTCTCCTATATACTCTTTTTTCAGGAGGAAATGATTAGAGCTAGATCTGAAGCCACGTCAAAAGCTCAGCAGCTTGGAGAGGTATAATTACTTGGTGTATGCTTGAGCTGTATGCATCTTATCATGTGAATGCGCCAAACTGTATTCTTCTTGAGAGGCCATAATGTCTACTCCTTCCGTTTCAATTTGTTTGTCTTACTTTCCTTTTCATGTCCTTTTGAAAACTAATGCCCCCTTTTCCTGGAATACCCCCTTTATGTTATAATGTTATAACTTAATTGAAAGACGGAAGTCAAAGTATTTCAGCCAAATAGGTTTTGTATGATAAGTATGTTTATTTGGTTTTCCTCTATTGCTGCCTTATTTCCATGTTTGCACCTTGATGTAGTTAGATTTCGATGAATCTTCCTTACATGCCTGGAGCTATGAAATTTCTTTTCTGAAAATTCAGGTGCATGGTGCATGGCTACCACCTTGGCTTGCAGTTCAGTTGACTCATGTCCAGGTATTTGGAGCAACAATCCGTGTTTTTCTTAGCAGAACTTCTATTGTAGTAGTAGTAATTATGTGTAATATGAATAACAATAAAAGAATCTAATGTAACATGATTCATGATTCTACACGGATTTCTTATTGTTTTGTGAACTGCAGTTTCTTTTGGAGAAGCACGGAAAACCTGCTATGGACATAGTGATACAGAAGGTACACTCTTCTGTTTCTTGTTTGATATCCGATTAGGCCGTGTGCTACTGTTATTAATGGATGATTGTCCAAGTAGCCAGTTTAACCTGTTTATCTCTCTATTTGCTTTTCAGGCTACTGAAAAGAAGGCCCTAGCTGAAACATGGGCTGCACCACATGTGGAAACAATCAAAACAGTAAGCCAACTTTGCATTATTAATTTTCAACATCTTCCTTTCTTATAAGATTGTTTCATGCACTTATATTTAACATTTTCATGACCTTGAAAGAAGTTTATTCTTTGTTTTACATTGCCATAGTTTTAAATTTTTTATTTATTATCATTATAACTACTAGAACATTTTTTTTTAATTTGTATAATATTGTCCTCGGATGATCTTAAACGGAGCGACATGGTTTGTGAGGATTCATATAGCCAACTTCTACTTGTTTGGGATCGACCCATAGTTGTTTTAACTATATTTTATGGCAAGTCCAACTGCAGCTGGCAAGGATGTGAGTATTTCCACATATTGTTGCCTTACTTCTTATTCAAAATTGAGAAATTCCCTCGAAATGGAACCTAGATTGATTTTAAACCATTTGTGTACTGAACAAGTAATCATCCTTGAGCTATTTGTTCTTGCGAGGCTAAATCTCGCGTGCTAAGATAATTGACCTCAACGAACTACTATATTTGTTTGAAATCCTATTGCTTTAGAGAAACAAGTGTTAATGTACCTGCCAAAGTTTTCTCATTCCTTGCTGCTAAGGTAGTAGACTATTAAGAGATCTTCTGGAGATAGCCTTGGTGGGAGGTGGCAGGTATCCCGTGGTATTAGTCGAGGTGCGAGAAAGCTGGCCCCGAACACCACGTTTATCACACACACAAAAAAAGATCTTTCTGGAGAAAGTTCCTTTAGAAATAGGAAGAGGCTAAATAGTGATAAGGGTGGCTGCTAAATTGTGCAGGATATTCAATAGTTTCTTTTTGATTATTTGTCTGAGTTTTACATTATTCAATATGTATTAGTTTTCCTGAGTGTCTTAGCTATCAAGTCGGGGTATGCGTTGACTCTCATTGTGCTGCTCTACTGTTTGAAGCAATGGATACCAGTTGCAAAGGAAAAGTGGTTGGTGATTTCCACTACTGCTGAGCCACATGTACAATTGCTAACTACAAGAGCTCTTGAAATTTACGAGACATCTAAAGGCGCCATAACTCCACATATTCTCAAGGTTCAAGAACTAGCTACTCCTCATGTTCAGGTAGCATTCCCAAGTCTGTTTAAGAAAAAACATTTTCCCGTTTTTGTCATGCATGTATGAATGCATAGTGTTGAGAAAAGTTTTCTGACAGGAAATTAAGAAATTCAGCAAGCCATACATTGATGATGTTGCTGCTGCTGCAAAACCACATGTTGAAAAAGTTCGTGTTGCTGCCAAGCCATATACAGAGGTGGCAGTTCATCATTATGGGAAGTTCCTCGAGTCTGCAACTACATACCATAATCAGGTATCAGAAAGTAATTGAGACATTTACCCCTGAAATATGATCTCTGGCATATGTTTCCATAAGTTTAATAAGACAACTATGGTCTGATTTTTTTTTCTTCTAATTTATCTGGTTGAAGTTATAAATGCCTCTATTAGATTAATGCATACATTGTTTATAGTATTATACTGGATTTTTGGTTCACCATTTGAAAAACGTCGTCTCATATCCTGTGAAGCTTCAAGGCACAGTCAAAGAAACACTGGAGAATCATGACCTTACAAAGTCTCTCGCAACAAAGGAGCTGATTTGGTTTGCTGTATGTATCTGTTTGCCTGTTTTATTTACTCAGTCCTTTACATCTCCACTTTTTCCTCCAATTTTATATCTGATAAACGTAAACTTGGTTGGTTTTATGTGCTATAGGCCTCAGCGTTGTTGGCTTTGCCCATTATAATTCTGTTCAAATTCTTATCTGCCATCTTCTGGTCAGTACATCGAATCCGTCCCTCATTTCCTTACGTAGAGATTATCATTGTGCAATGTGTGAGGCTCATTGTTGTCTTTCTTAAATTGTATGTTGCAGTACAAAGGCAAAGGAATCTGATCACAGTGTTACTTCACCCAATTCACGCCGTAAGGCCAAGAGGGGACATCCAGACATGTAGAGCAAAGGAAGTTAGACTTCTTTTTATCGAAACTGAGGCCCACTTTAATAGTTCACAGGTATCACTTTTCAGCTATTCCCTTTTTCATGTATGCATAGCTGTCTTGCATCAGATATCTATTCCCTTTGTCCCATGTTATAAGGAACAGATCAAATTTACGGTGATAACTTCGAAAATCATAAGCTGTTGACGGTAGCTTGGTTCGGTTTCCTCTTGGTAATTCTTAATAATGTGTTTTTGCCCAAATGCACCCCATTCTAAACTGCTGCTTCAGACCGAAAAAACAAAAGAAAATTCAAGATTAAAGGAGGAAGGTGATTAAAAAGGTTTTAGAAATCTCAATATATGATTTACGTCGTGGATCGTGATAAAATCTAGATACCATGCACTTGAGAGGCCAGCATACACCATAAGATATTGCGATGTATCGACTTAGAGATAATTATAGCAACTCTAGAGCTGCACATCCAAATAGCTATGTCCTTTTAAATGCAAATTAACCCTATATATAGTGATCTTTATCGTTTAGTTTATACTGACAGGGGAATGAAGCCAAACACTAACTCTGTTCCCAATTTACATGACACACTTTTCTTTTTGGTCTGTCCCGAAAAGAATGTCTTTGGAAACCATTCAACTTTAGAATTTCATTTTACTCTTAATGACATGATCTATTGCCGGTCAAATGTCTGCGGCTAGTTTTACACCACTAGTTTCAAAAGACAGTCTTTATTTCTTAAACTCCATGCCTAGTAAAACAATACCGAACAATTGGGACGGAGAGAGTATAAAAGCCTTTTTTCATTGCTGTAAAATGTGTACTCACATTCTTTCCCTTTACTGCTTGATGTCTTAATCTGAAATATGGTATGTGTTTTTTTTGTTGCAGATTAGCTGTCCTTTACTCCCTGTGAGCATATGGAGCTTTTAGTCCCACTACAAATTATAATTATATTTTTTGCTTGTTTATGAAGCTCTTGCCTTGGGTTTTTTCATTTTTGGGTTGTGTATAAGGCCAAAGAAATGGAGATACATAAACTATATGTTTGAAAATTTTTGTGTTGGTGTATCACATCTTTGGCTTTGGATAGTCATAGTCTTATTATTTATGTATTATTAATTCTTATTATTATTATTATCAATCCAACATGTTGCCATGTTTTCCTCATTGTGTATTTCCTCATTCACAACTATTTTGATTTGATACACTTGAGTCGAGGGTCACTTGGAAATGACCTTTCTATCTCCATGAGATAGGGTTAAGGTGTCTACATTACTCTACTTATCTAGACCTCGCTTGTGGAGTTATACCGAGTGTGTTGGTGTTGTATTATTACTTCAACATATTTGTCTTAGATTAAAGTTCATACATGTTTTTTCCATTACATGGTCTTGGTTCTTGCCTTTGATCTATTCTCAAGCAATCAAAGATCTTGGTAAAATAGGTTCATTGCTTCGGCCTAGAGTTATCGCATATTTGTGTTTGTAGGATGTGGTAGGTAATCGATGGAATAGTTGAGGTGTATGCAAGCTGATCAGAATACTATCATCATAAAAATATCGAAAAAGTTGTTTGTATGTTGTGATTTTATTGACACTCTCCACTTTATAGAGTATTCACGACATATTAAGTCCTGGTAAGGTTTTCGCTTAAAATTTTACCATTGTTAAGTTGATTAGTCAAGAGAAGAAACTTCATATAATTAAAGTATATAATCATCAAAAGTTGAGATGGCCGAGTTGGTCTAAGGCGCCAGATTAAGGTTCTGGTCCGAAAGGGCGTGGGTTCAAATCCCACTCTCAACATAAATGGTTTTTACTTTTTTTTTATTTCCGAAATTATTTGTGAATGGTTTATACTATTTCTTTTTAATTATTTTTTTCTATTTCCGAATGGTTTTTACTTTTTTTTTTTATTTCCGAAATTATTTGTGAATGGTTTTTACTTTTTTTTTATTTCCGAAATTATTTGTGAATGGTTTATACTGTTTCTTTTTAATTATTTTTTTCTATTTCCGAATGGTTTTACTTTTTTTTTTTATTTATGAAATTATTTGTGAATGGTTTATACTGTTTCTTTTTAATTATTTTTATCGACTCCCGAAATTATTTGTGAGTGAATATATACTTTTTTTATTTCAGAAATTATTTGTGAGTGGTTTATACTGTTTCTTTTTTTAAGCCGAGTGATCCACCATAATCAACATTTCTGATACTACAATGACAAAAACAAACAATTCATATACCAGACTCTCTTCAAACCTTACTTATAAAACGACACTTGATATGTTGTTATTGTATTACACAAAGATTATTCAATAAAGCTACAAAGTCATTCATTCAAACTCTAAGTGGCTTTGCCACAAAGTACTAATTAACACTCCTAAATAAACATTACAACATAATTTGTTTCCTAAGTAGAAAGAAATTAATTATAACACTAGTGCCAAACTAACATAATCTAATTAACATTACTTCCAAATACAAGGCCAAAAAAGTGGCTTCTCCTTGATCAATAAGTAGTCCAATAGTTGTCTAAATCAACACAATGGTCCATGACACCACCATTCATAGTATTTGCATTATTCATTTCACCTCCATAACTTGTAATTGCACAATTATTGGCCATCATAGAAGAAGCCACTTCTTGTTGACTCATAACTTGTGGTGGTACATGTGGCGCGGACGCGGACGCGGGCATTGGCCTAAAAATTGGTTGAGAAGAGGTAACGACCCCATCACCAAGATTCAAGTTTAAGCCTGAAATACTGAAGTAATTATTATTGTTATTATTATCTCCTCCTCCTCCTCCCGCACCACTACTAGTACTACCACCTCCAATATTGTAACTCATTTGGGGTTGTATTGGTAAATTGTTGATCATATGTGATGAACCACTTTGAAATATAACCCTATTATTAACATCTTGAATTTCATGACCATGATTATTCATGTAATTATTATTATTTCTTCCCATTGCAAATTGGAACCCTTGATGATCATGAGGTAATTGCATCATTTGTGATGATATTATTGATGCATTATTTTGAGTGTTGTTGAGAGAATATGTAGCCCTTGAATATTGGTTAGTAGGGTACTTCTTCAATCCTACACTCTTTTGGAAAATTCTACAAACCACCCATTCATCTTGCTGCAAAATAGAGTATATAATAGCATGTTAGAGTTTAATTAAATTTTTTTTATATATATGTTGATAGTGTTAAATAAATTTGATATTATCGAGTCATCTAAAAGACAACGACAGGTAATTGATCATAATAAGTCAAATCAGTCACATGAAGAAAGAAAAAAAAAGAAGTCGGACAAACCATATGAGTATGTATTTAGGTTTACCAAACGAGTTTAATTTCTATAGACTGGCAATAATGTAAAAAGAATTTTATATTGTAAAGTTATAGAAAAGATCACAAAAAATGTGCATGTAAATGCTCATAATAAGTGAAATTTAGCTAATATTTTGAAATACAAAGGCAAAGATAACTTGCAATAATAATTAAATTACACTCATGATAATGCATAAATTATTTACACATGCATGACTTTATTTAAATGAATAAATTTTAATATCTAGGGTTTAAAAAGACTTCTTTATAATTAATAGATAATCCAAAACCACACATAATAGTTAACTTGAATGACTTAGGTAACTTTTTAATATATATATCCCAAAGGGATTTCAATTTCACAAAAAAAAAAAATACAACAAATTAAATAAGTTTTAATAAATTTCAAAACATATTAAACATGAAGGACATAAAATTTAATAGAAAGGAAAAATATCTAATAGATTCAACTTATATACACCGACAATTATATATTAATATAATATATACAATACAAAACAACCATATTATAACTATTTGGTTGTAGGGTTCATGACTTCATGTAATGATTTTTTTTTTCTATTCTTCACTTAGATATGCTCGATACATGTTAAATTTACAGTGCGGTGACAAAAAATAATCTAGCAAAAAATCATCTATCATATCACATAGAAAACAATGGATTAACGATAGACAGAAAACTCTCATGTTAATCTGATTATGTAACTACGAATAATAATTAGCTAGGAATTATCGATAAATTGAGATGGATACATACCTTGTTTATTTTATAAGAAGATTTGGATCGAATTCTATATTCATGCATGACCCAATTTGATTTTTCACCTCTTGGTGCTCTTCCTTTATAAAAAACTAATGTTTTTTTCATCCCAATTAATTCTGAATTATTATTATTTTTGGTATTAAATATTTCTTTATCTTTTCCAGTAGTTTTCCAATATCCACTATTTGTTGCTCTATTTGTTCTTACTCCTGTTGGATATTTTCTATCACGTAGGCTGAAAAAATACCATTCTTTTCCTCCCATTTTTGCTTTTCCTGTAATTTAATTTACACACACAAAAAAAAAGAGTCAATAAAATAAAATAATGGATTTAAGAACTTACATATAATGAACTGAGATAATAGTAAAAAACACATTTGAACTATCATCTTTTTTTTTTACGATATTCACGGTACCTAACTATCACGCTACTAAAAATTGGTATGAGTTTTGTGGACATACCATAGTTTACGTATGAAATTCACAAAACAATGATAATTTAGGGAGCTATTGGAGCGTGATATTTAAAGGCGAAGCCAGGATTAAGAGCTTGGGCGTTTCATAGTTACTTCTTTATCACTGAATTGGGTTCACAAGTAAATATACATATATATTTATTTAATTTTCTAGTAAAAATACAGGATCTATGAAAAAATTATTGAGTTCGTTCAAACCCACGAACCCCCACCTAGCTCCGTCTCTGGTGATATTTATGTATCATGTCATATTCCACTAGGGGGAATTTTAATGAATCCAATAATTTAAGTATGAAATTCGTGAAATAGTGATAGTTTAGAAGATATTTAACCTAATTAACTCTTATTTTATTGATGTTACAAATTTTAATGAAGGTATTTAATTTTTGTAATAGCTTATAAACTGCATACCAAAATGAAAATAAAAACAAAAAAATGTAAAGTAGAGGGAAAGATCCAAAAATTGTTCTCTTATGTTTATACATCAATCACTTCTCTGGAAATTTCTCATAACGATACATAATTTTTTTTTAGGGTTTTCAATAAATTCAAGAAGAAGAAAAAACACTAACTATTTTGTTAACAATTACATATATTCAATATTTATAAATAAATCCTTTTATTATTCCTAATATCAAGAAAACTCAACAATTTATATATATACACAAAAAAAATATATTTTTACCTAGCTTACAAACCTACCATAAGTTTTCGGTTGAGGAGATTCAGTTGAACCCCTTTGAACATACCTTTGCCTTAATTAAAACTATTTATACTCTTGTGTTGCAAAATGATCCACTAAATAAGTACAAATAATATATTTCGATCCTGGTAAATTAGACGTGATATAGTAAAACTCATAATAAAAAGTTTAAATCCTGGATCCATCGACGTAACTTTGCCCTACATGGACTAGGTACCCCTATTTTCAAATCTAAATTCAAGAAAATTACAAGTTTGAGTTCAATACTCTTTTGAGACACGAGCATAAACTACATGTTACTCCTGACTCGTATGAGTTTAATTAAATTATACATACGTCTCGAAAAAAAGAAATTTTGAAGTTTAGTATTACCTGGAAGATCCCATGGCTCAGATTTGTTTAGATCAACATCAGCAATAGCTCTTCCAGTAAAATTAGCATCATTTATTTTGTTCACTAAATAATATGTTATAAGCTCTTCATCTGTTGGATGAAATCTAAATCCTGGTGGTAATTGAGTTTCTTCTTTCACTTCTTCCATATTTTTTTCCCTCAAATTATTTATATAATAATTTATATGTTTCTAAAATGAAACCCTAAAACTTAAATTTGAAAAAGAAATTTGATGAAAAACCCTAAATAGGTTATCCAAAAAGAGGAAAACCCTAGCTTGGTATAATATATAATAAATAAAGTTTGTTGTTTGCTATATGTTGCAAGAAATATATATTTTCTTTAATTGGTTGTATGAATTCATGTCTAAAGAAAAATGGAATTTCTTGGGATTTGTGTAAATTTTTTAGCTAAAAGTTTAGGTTTGAGAAAGTGTTTCTTGATTGAGAATTTAAAGAAGTAAGAAATGGTGTGTATTAGAAGCTCTCACCTACTATGGGTCTTGAGGTACACGGTTGTACAAATATTAATTGACAATATTTGAGAGACGTGGATGGTAAGATGGATGTGCGGTGATACAAAATTTCAATGATCGCATTTACGAGAAGGTTCAAAAGTAGTAGTACACATGTTGAGGATAAAATGAGAAACGGACGCTTGAGATGTTTGAGCAAGTTGTGTGTCGATCGATAGATATATCGGTCGAGAGTTGATTTTTTAAATGGTCGTGACTAATTTAAGTAGTTATTATCTTAGTATATCACTTTTATTATTGAAGAAAATTGAAAGTAAGAAAAAAAAAACTATCTCGGACATGACACATATAGTAATAATTATTAGTTAAGTAATCACATGAAAAAAATTTCACAAAATATATATATATATATATGAGCGTGTATATTTAATGTATAAAAAAGTGTATAATATACACTAAAATTTGTAAGAGTGTTTTTTTTTTTTTTGAAATTGAACTGTTCCTAATTGTGATTTTTATTGGATTATTAATCCTCATGTACAAGTTGTAGTCAAAAAGGGGCACCCAGCCCCAAGTCTCGTGGGCGAAGGAATTTGAAGGGCTAATGCACGACGGCCCTTCATTTGGTAGGGCCTGAAAACGTTCAATCTTATCCAACCCTAAAAGGGCCGAGGGCTGGGACGGGCTAGTCCGTCTTTTTTTCTTTTTAAATTTATAATTCTATAGCATCAAGAAAATGAAAAGATTTTCAAATCAAATATGACAAACAGTGGTATTGTTTCAATAACACTAGCAAAAAATCTAGTGTAATTAGCATATATCTCGCATATCAGATACACGAGCGAGATAAGAGAGTGACAAGCAATATGGTAGGAGGCGAGGACGTGAGATTTGTCTATGTACCCTAGATATATGGAAATATACTTGAATAGAGTGTATCTAGAAAAGATTAACCTAATTTTGAGTTCATATATTCTGAAATACATGTATCTGGACGTACCAAAATTTAGTAAGATTCATAATATTACTACATAGCATGTATTTAAGTAATTAGATTATATACTGGTAAGATTATTATAAGTTACCCTTTAATGAAAAGTTTTGGCCCATGGTTCGACCTCGATCAAGCCTCAAGGGCCAAGGGCTTGCATGGGCTGGGCTTATGCTAGTTTAAAATGAGCTTGAAAAATCATAACACAACCCCACCCTAATTACGGGTTGGGTTGGACTGGCCCCATGGGCTAAATCCGTTTTGACGGCTCTAATTTTATACTCCCTCCATTCCATATTAACTTAAACTTTGAGGTGTTTCCCACCCTTTAAGAAAAGTAAGTTAGGACATAATTTTTCATTTTATCTTTATTAATTATTGTCAAAAATAACTAAACATTCATTATAATAACTAATTCCAATACTAACTTAAAGAGTAAAATTGGAAGAATATTTTAAAAATAGTCTTGAAGATTAAAAATTCAAGTTAATTTGAAAAATAAAAAAAAGTCTCAAAACTTAAGTTAATATAAAATAAAGGGAATATGTATCACTTTGAAGGATTTTCTTTTTTATTTACAGATTAAAGGGTCATCTAATTAAAAATTAAATAACATTAACTTTTTTTTTCAGGAAAATAAAATTAACTTGAACTAAAATAAAGGTTACCAAGATGACACATAAATCTAGACACTATTATCAAGTATATCAAAACATTATTTATTTATTCATTTATTACTTATTATTATTACTATTTTTGTCATTAATATATATATATATTTTTGGTATTTTCATCATAGATTTTCTTCTCTTATATTTTTTTTAAATTTGAGTTTTGAGAATTTTATTGAAAATAGTTTATTTATCTTATATAAGATAGGTATAAAGTTTATGTATGTCTCATATTTTTTAGATATTATTATAAAAGCATATTAAATATATTGTTATTATTGTCGAGCGTTGACATTAGCAAAAAAATCATCTATAAAACTATGAATATAAAATCTTATCAACTATCTCCATATTATTATATGCAACAAACTTAATGTTTAATATCAACACGCAAAATATTTTCTCATAAACTAAATGATTTTAAAAAAAAAAAAAATTAACTACTAGGTCCAATTATCAATGTGTTAAAATTTCTTTAACCCTTTTGCTAGACATAATTTTGACTTTATATTAGGACCATAACAACGAAGAATATTCTTTTTTTATATAATTTCCTTTGTTTTTTGAAGCATTCAATTAAATATCAAAATTTCTAACTAAAATTACAACTATATATTGATACCAACTTATACTTTTATGTTATATATAACGATACTCATATAAATTTAATAGGATTATGACGTAAACGCGTCTAAGTTATATTTTTATATCCATTACATTTTGAAACTAGTCTATTACATTAATCTTGACATTCAACCCCTAAACTATGTTTATTTTGTGTCCTAATCGACTATTTAGGTGAAAATAACAAGATTAGTTTCCTAGAAGATTGTTGTATATATTACTTGTATCATACTTCAAGTACTTTAATATATATTATTAGTAAGTATTGATGCACATATCCACATATAACCGATCGACTTTATTTTTATATATTATATATTTGTAACAACGTTACAAACTTATCGATCAAAATTCAGGATTATAACGTAAACGCGTGCAAGTGTTTTACTAGTAATATATATCATATTCTATAGTCATGATCATCCTATTATGCATTGTATATATCACATTTTGTTATGGTTGTAGAATTATGTTAAGTCTTACAAGTAATTGTGTCAACAATTAAATTAGGGTTTCGTGTTACTCTAGAAAAGTAGTGCACGTGAATTCTAAAATTCAAAGGTAGGTTTTTTAGATTTTTTCATCTGGTGTTCGATATTTATCTTGAAAATTGATTTATAAGAATTCATGTCGCGAGGGCGCCCCAATTGGGGGGAAACCGGTCCTTATTAAAAAAAATTCCTTACCCCGATTAGAACTCGAAATCTTTGATTAAGAAGAAAATAATCACATTTACTACACATTCTTCGGTGGTTATTTGAAAAAAGATAGAGATATGTGTGGTGTTCTATATATTGTGTAGTTATTTAACGAAGACTTTGTGCACTAACACGCTAAAACAATCATTGAGAAAGGTGGAAAATAGAGGCGGATCCAAAATTTTATTTGATGAATTTAATATTCAGAGTTTTACTATCAAAAAATATTCGATTTGATTGTTATATTTTTATGCTCATATATACACTTGTGTATCGAAAATATTATTTATCGAAACTGCTAAAACAAGTGGATTGAGAAAGTAGCAAGAAATGCTACGATAGATTTAAGATTTTCATTTGATAAATTTACCTCTAGATGTTTATCACTGAATCCGTTATATCTTAAAGTTTGAGTTTACATATGTAATATTTATTTATAATTTTAGTGAACTTTTTTTTTACAAACATATCTAAATTTCAAAATAAAAATATTGAATTTAATCGAACTCATAACTTAAACAACATATCCACCTCTACTAGATGGTTGAAGCCAAGAATCATATTTCCATTCAATAAAAACAGATTTTTTTCCCGATTCATTTTTTTCTTACGAGACGATACTTAAATCTAGATTCTTATAATTATAATTCAAGTGAAGAAAAAGTAAGCCTATTTAGGGCTTTAAAATCAGTAGTTTTAGTGATCGGAGATTTTTCTTTCATCCGCTTAAATTTTAGCTGATAAAAATCCGACATCAAGGATGGTAATATGGAGTATGTATTCGGTGAAATAGTTAAATATGCGTAAATTAATCCGAACACTATAGTAAAAAAAAGTAGTAGATGGAAGGTCTTTATCAAGAAGACTATCTAGAAGCACTAAGAAAGAAACCCTAATTCATCTTTGGTAGACTACTTGTCAAGCACTTCACCAGTGACACAACAAACAATTTTTAATGTTTTTATCACATAAATTTTAACATTTGTTTAATTAATCCCATCATCACAATGATTTAAGAATAAAAATGAAGCTTAATGCTGAAGAATTTATGTAAAAAATGTTCATTAGACTCTTGCAATGATTAGTCTTTAGTTCTCCAAAATAAACAACGAACTCGGTAAAAGTTCATAGGTGAGGTCTAGAGATGATAGATCGTACACAAACCTTACCATTACTTCGTGGAAATAAAGAGACAGTTTCTATAAGATAATAGGTTCAAATATCGCAAATCAAAGCAGTAAGTAGGAGTCCAAAATGCATACAAAACAAAACTTAGGTAGTAAAAAGGTGAAGAGAAATCATCAAATATCTCTACCCATAGTAGAAATGAAGCAAAGTTGAGCAACAAAGAAGAAAACTAAACATTTTCTTCCTGGTAACAATTGTGATTCTAAATTCAACTGTGTATCTTATATTTTTGTTAGAATACTAATAAGTCGACGTTCTGTACATCATAACTTGTTCAAAATTGTTGGCTATAGCTATCGATTTACCTGTTAAATCACTATATATATATATATATGATAGTCAATAACGTATACCACGACTATGAAAGCATGTGCAACTAAGGGAAGCAAATACTTCCTTGCATGGACAGGAAAGTCGATCCAATGTTCCATCACGAGGCCTTTTCGAACTTCAGAAAGTTATGAATCTCCATCTGAGTCATCTCTTTGCCAGAGGACGGATCAAACTTGCATCTAATAAAGCTGCATGACAAGTTGAACACATATCAATTATGTGACCAAATGAATCTTACTAAGAGAAGTAAATGCATATAAACGGGGCAAGAGTGCATATTCCAGTCACACCAAATTAATAGTTGAAAGAGAAGTAAAATTATGTGTTGTATTGCATTAGTAAGTGTTTATGTGGGCGAGAGATACTTCAAAAAATGAAGGGACAAGTTAGATAGTCAATCACACTCGGCAAAAATCTTCTGTTGGGAGGACAGTTTTAGTAGTGGAAGAAGAAGACACAAGAGTACGGGAACCATATTTTACTTCCTTAATTAGTCGATCTCTTTGCTCAGCCGGTTATTATTTTTGCTGCCCTAATTGTTAGTTCTAATATTTGGTATTAAATATATCTACATGAATTGAATTTATCTTCTTCACCCAAAAAAATGATGCTGAACCGCATATTAGCATCTCTTTACTTCTTAAGTAGCAGGCACTGAGAAGCTCATGCTATGGCACTTTCTACTTATCATCCCTCTGAACTGTTTCCTACATAACCACTGGTAATAGGACACTACGTATACATCAATACATAGGTAGGTTAAAATTCTTTATACTCTGACACTTCGCACAATATTTAGTCAATTTCATCTGTTAAAACAAGAAAATCATAATAGAGACAATGTGAGGTCTGTGCTTAGTTCTCTCTGACTACGTATATCAATACACATGTAGGTAAAAAGAATTATACTCTGGTACGTTGCACAGTACTTTGTCAATTTCATCTGTTAAAACAAGAAAAGCATAATTGAGACAATGTGAGGTCTGCGCTTAATTCTCCCTGTCCCTCCAACATGGGCCTTTTGTTGGAAGTATAGGTATTTACACGTAATACAAAAGAAATATTATGTAATATGTGCCAGAAAATTCTCAGAGAAGTGAGCCTACCTTCCATCAAAGCCAAGAATTAACAATGTATTCTTTTCATGACCAAAAGTAACAATGAACTCGGAATCTCCGGGCAATCTGAATTGAGCCACAGACCATTCTGAGCTAAAATACTTTGGAAGTACTCCTGTCAACATGATATCCAAATTCAGAGCCCGTAAAAAGTAACAGGAGCAAAGAAGTTCTCGACTCAAAGTTTCATGTTAAACATTTTCAAGGCCATTTCAGAAAAGCAAAATAGAATATTATTGAGGATCCATGTCAATTACAGTGCATGGTAGCCAATCTAAAGTCCGATAAAAGAGGAGGCTGAGATTGGTTGACCACCAACTTAAAAAAAGTTATTATGAAATACAGCCCCATCCCTGTGATTAAGGTGTAGTTGATTGATACATGTGGATCACCAAAGTCAAATATAAATCCTTTTATATTTTAAACAACCTTATTACAATCATATCTAATGATCCTCTAATATATCAGAGAAAAATTAAGTAATCTCAATTCCTTAACTCAAATAAAGCAAAAATTTTCAGGCAAAAACTTGTACGCTAACACAGATCCTTCATTATTAGTCTCTAGACACGTGAAAGCTAATCTATTTAATTGCAAACGTGGGTGCTTAAATAAGCTGCGGATAATACTACTGCACTAGAAAAAGCTACAATTTAACGAGTATTAACTCCACCTTGAGGTTACAAATATTTATCTGTGGCTGTAATTAATAGACCAAGAAGGCAGATACTTTTGTGCAGGAAACTTCAGGGTATGTATGATGTCCATTAAGGACAAGGAAAAAAGATTTTTATAGGAGTGGTATCTGAATTCTCATATGAGCTGAACATGAGTACAATAATGCAGACCTTGGAGAACCCCTGAAAATGAAACAATGACTTGCATGCCGTTTGGACATAGTTTCTTTAGATACACTAGGGAAAGGGGAATGTTAGCGGGGAACGAGAGAACTAACATTCAAAAAACAAAATAAGAGAGAATCTAATCTATAGGGTAACCCATATTGAAAGCCTTTTGAGTGAAAAGATGACATGAAAGACGGGACGAGGAAGAGACAAGTTAGTACTAGTGCTATTTCCCTTTATTTGGTCTATATAGTAAAAGAGAACTCCTCAACAGTCAACAGAGAGGAAGAAACAAATGTCATATACTTCATAACTGTACAGCGAGAATCCAAAAAAAAAAATTGAAATATATTGAATCATATGCTTTATATGTTTCGAAGCTATAAAGAAAGCTCCATATTGAGTGGAAAAGGGTCAAAAAATGTTAAATGCTAAATGTGTATCAGAAAGGAACCATACCTTTGATGAAGGATAGTGGTGAACTCGCTGCAGCCAAAGTACCACGGAAATTAGGAGTAGTTCTTGTCTTATCCTGATTCCCTAGATTGACCTTGAGCCTAAAAACATGAACTGTGCCTTTGTCACTAGAGACTGCTAGCCACTGAGCAGTTGGATCGAATGAAACACTGTGAATTTCTGCTCTATCAGCACCTCTCCTTACCTGAAATCATACGTGCTGTGTGATTTACCAATAAAGATATCTCAAAAACACTGTTTAATTGGTGCAAGGGGAAGTTAAAAGACTTGATCTAGCTTGTCATTTATGTGTTGTTGTTTTTTTGAGACAAAACTTGTCATTTGTGTATGGATGAAGTAAATCTCTTAGCAAGCAAAGTAAAAAACTTAAACTATAAAAACATTACCATTTTAAACAATCTATATCCGATATGTCAAGGGATAACAGTAATGAAAAATGACGCGTAATTATGGCAGAATATGAAGAATAGAAAGAAGATATAAGGAATTGGCAAAAGTTAACAACATTATGTTCATTAACTCTACATCCACTTCAAGATAAAATAGGTGATGAAGAAACATCTAGCTTGCCTCCATTCTAGAGCTGTTCATGCAATATCCAGATTTGACCTAAATAGAGATTGACAAGGAATGTTGAAGGCACATATGGATGGAGATTTATATAGAAGGAGAAACTTCTAGATCCAGTTTTAATAAATTACAATCTGTTGATAACCAAAGGTTAATATTCAAAGTAGAGGGAAACACAGAATAAAGAATCAGTAGGTAATTTTGAGACATTAGAAAATGCTATATAGGTACAATTTACTTGAGAGTACAAGTGGAAGTCAAGGAATTTCAAAACAACAAAGCCATTAACTTATCCGTGTTTAGCATAAGTAAATGACATCAAAACATCATGTTTTGATCAAGGAGAGTTACAAAATGAAGATGAAGAAAGATATGCTGGATTGATGACGTACTTTGACAAGGTCAGTTTTGCAATCCAGTAGCTACAAACTATTCATACTTGGTGAAAGAGAAAAATACAAAAATGCTACTACTGCTTATGGAAGCTTTGGTATAAAAAGAATTTGAAATATCTTGGACTGAACTAAACAACATTCAAAATCTTACCTCCTGTAACAATGTGCCATCCTGCGTGCTGAAAATCCGGATAAGAGTACCCTTGGTACTTGCTGTTGCCAGCACATTCCCCTCATGACTAAGAGCAAAAGATGCAATCCTAGAATCATGTGCAAAGATAAACTTAGTCCTTTTTGATGTGAAATGATCAACCCGAACTTGACCATTTTGCAACCCAGGGCACACCAGCACAGGTGATACAGCCGTTTGTGAAATTTCACAGAGTCCTTTTGGGTTTGAAATTGTCTCAATCTGGTGGACGAGCTTCAGATCAGCAAAATTATATATAAATATCTTCTGCTCAAGTATAATTACAATGCAGTCCCGTCGAAGCCGCACACCGCGCACAGCCGACCTGAAACGGAGCTCTCCGATGCAGCGGTTCTGATGGTCATCCCAAATTATGACCTTGTTTCGATGATATTGTGGATTATCTCCATTTCCCACAAAGACTAGTATATTGCTTCTGAAGAGCATCTCAACAATTCCAATACCACCTCCATTATCAAAGTATCGTCGAAACATCTCACAGTAAGGATCACAACTATAGACACTAATACCACAATCAGTGCCAATGGCAAAACAACTACCATTTTGATTGAAGGAAACACGGTATAGAGTTGAAATTGATTTATCGATGAAGCCACGGGTAGGGCATGGATTAAGGTGACTCTGCTTAGGATCATTATCTTTCTGTACAACAGCAGCTTCTTGTGTCTGAAGCTGTTGTTTGTGTTGTTCATCTAGTTGCTCTAAGAAAGGTTGAAGCATTGGTGACGAACTAGTATTTGGGTGCTGAACTGGTGGGGGGAGAGTGGAAACAGTGGCCATAGACAGGGACTAGGAAAAAATCTTAGAGAGGTATAAAGCTAAATGGATAATGTTTTCTATCTGATACTCACACCACGTAGACTGTCACCAATCTGCATCAGAAAGACAAATTTTAAAACTAGATGTATTATTATCAAACTGATGAGGTCTGACACTAAACTTGATCCTAGCCAAATCAAAAGGCAAAAAATGAAAAGATCTTCAAAGGAAAATGCTTCAACAAAATCAAAATTAGTTTTTTCGTTAAGATATGCTAAACAGCCTCAATTGGTTCTCCCTACCAATCGCCAGACACTGTTCTTCCTCGTTACTTCTACTTTATTGGCAATACAAGGACTTCTATGAAAGGGAAAGATTATGAATAAATGAACATCCTTGTTACTTGGGGATTGAACACTAAACTCACTCATTAAGCTTCTTAAGCAATAACTTTTTGATTATATAACAATAAAATCATACCGGTCATCGAAAAAAAACGAACTTTAAAACAAAATCATTAATATCCAGTATCCTGCTCACAATAATGACAAACAAAATCAAAAAAAAAAAATGCTAGAATTACATAACACCCAATTTAACAAAGTCACTGATCTCAACCCCAAAAAAATAATAAGCTCATTAAGCTTCTTCTTCAATAACTTTTTCATTACACAACAATAAAACCGTACTGGGTTGTCAAAAAAATTGAAATTTTACATGAATACTTTGATTTACATAATTTTAACTTAAAAAATTGCTAGAATTACCTGATACCCAATTTAATAAACCCATTGATTTCCACTAATTCTAAAAAAAAAATTAAGCTCAGTAAGCTTCTTCATCAATAACTTTTTGATTATACAACAACTAAACCGTACTGGATAATAAAAAAAAATCATGAATACTCACATCGATGAACATAATAAGAAAAAAATTGCTAGATTTACGTGAAACCCAATTTTTTTTAAACCATTAATTTCTACTCAAAAAAAAATTTTAAAAATTATGCAGGAACATCAATGATACAGTAAACAGATAGTAATACTTACATTGAAGATTGAAAAAAATTCAGAGAGATATATTAATGGAGGAGCGAAGCATAAAGAGGGATTTGGGGTTTTGCTTTGCAGTGAAGAGAAGACTCAGAGAATTTTTCAGTTTGTATTTTTGGAGTAGAAATTGGTTTGTGTTATTTATATTAGAAGAAATAATATTTGGATTAGGAGTCTTGATAGACAAGCATTATTTTTATATTTGAATATTTTAACTCGCGATAAGACATGCGATATGAAATTATAATATGCATAATATATAAATATTATCTTAATTTAATTTTGGGGGCAATTATGATTTTTTAACTTGGTTCATTTTATGTGTCATTTTTTTGTGTCCTACCTGAAGTCCTTCATGTATTATGTAACGTAGGATACGTATAACTATTTGTTTATTTTTATATAAATTTAAGTATCTATTTATACACACTCAAAATTAGAGGGCAGATGTCAAGTTGAAATCAAATTAAAGGGCATAGTTTAATTATGATATGGTATTAAATTAGTTTTTGAATATGCGATTTGATATCACGACTTTGATATGAAGAAGTTGTTATATTATATGAAAGGGCATAGTAGATAATTGTACCGTTTAATTTTGTGTGCGGTATTAGAAGACACTTAAATTTGTGTAATGTTGATTAAGTTGACACATGAATCATACGTGTCATAATGAATATAGGTTAAAAATTGTAATGTATGATGTGTATCTGTTTGTTCAATTTTATACAAGTTTAAGTTTTTATTTGTACACATCTAAAGCTGTAGGGCATAAATGTGAACTAAGGTCAAGATAAATGACATATTTATATATTATATGTCTATATGAAAGTAAACATAATACATCAACGAGCTTTTTAACTGAGTGTGCACAAGTTGACACTTAAATTTGTATAAAATTAAATAAGTAAACGCACTTATTTTACGTGATGTCTTATATGATAATTTTATATCCTACATACCACGTTTAGACCCAATCCTCAAAATAACCAAAATTATCAATGCAATTAGTACATCGCATATACCAAAAGCGTTTCATGAGTACTTTTCTCATTATGTATATTGTCTTTATTAGTTTGGATGATTTTTTTTTCTTTATCCCAACTTTTCTCCCCCTTGATTTATTATTTTTTAATTTAAATCTTTTTAAAGGAAAAAAATATATATGTGAATGGTAAGTAGTACTACTTTATATATTAGGAAACATTATGTGATCATGGATTATTGTTGAAAAAAATTTATCTGTATTGGGTGTTTAAATTAAGTTAATGTAATATTTATTATTATGTGATTTAATAAAGTAAAATGAACTATAAATTTAAACATATGGCATGCACGTATTGGCTTAATGTAAACACTCGATACGGATAAGTTTTACCCATTATTGTTTGCTCATTCACTTAGATGGTATAAGAAAATTGATAATTTTCATAATTTGTGGATTTTTCATATTTATGAGAAAAATATAGTTTTAGAATTTGAATATGTTCAAACATGATTTAATATCCAATCAACATGATTTAAAATCATACCATTTAATTTGACATCATTTTATATTTGAAAAATTATATGATATAACAAACTATTAATTCAAATTAAATGTTATAGTCATAGTTTTTTTTATTTGTAATTCGCAGCAAATATTTCATATTTTTGTCATCCCATTTTATACCGAAATATATAAATAGATCTATTCGATGTACATATGTGTTGTATAAAAGTAAGTTACATGACTTTTGTATAGCGAATATACAAATATACCCATTTAATATACATATGTATTGTAACAAAATTAATTGCAGGACCCATTTGTACACCGGATATATAAATAAATTCATTCGGTATACATATGTTTTGTATAAAAATTAATTACAGAATCCATTTGTATACCAAAATATACAAATAGATTCATTCGGTATACATATGTGTTGTATATATGCAGTAATTTTATTTATATACAATTACTATGTTTTAGTTTGTATACCTAAATATACAAATACAGATGTTTATGTAATATGTATATCGAAATATACAGATTAATAGTCATAGCAAGCTATAGCGCAATTATACAAACTATAGTTATATCATACAAATATGATTTTTATGTTTGCTAAACCTAAAATTTACTCTTTTATATTTATGCCCTTTAACTTTGTGTGCGGAACTAGAAGACACTTAAATTTGTATAACATTAAACAAGTGAACACATGAATTCTACGTGCCATAATACATGTAGGACAAAAATTGTGACATAGAATGTGTATGTCTATTTGTTCAACTTCATACAAGTTTAAGTGACTATTTGTGCAGGCCTAAAGTTAAATGGCATAAATGTGAACTAAGGTTAAAATAGATGGCATTTTTGTATATTATATGCCTATATGAAAGTAAACATAATACATCAACGTAATATTTAACAAGGTGTGCACAAGTAGACACATAAACTTTTATGAAATTGAATAAGTAGACAACTAGACACACTCATTTTATGTGATGTCCTATATGATAATTTTGTGTCCTACATGCCACGTGTAGACCCAATCCTCAAAATAACCAAAATTATTCTAGGGCAAATTACAGAAATCACATACTTTTAAGGCAAAATCACAATCTATCCCTTAAAAGTTTATAATTACAAAAATCCCTCAAAATTGATACAATAATATAAGCAATGATACATTAATGTAATACGCGAGATACATTAATTTGATGTGCGAGATACAATAATCTGATGCGTGAGATATACTAATCTGATGTGTGAGATACATTTTATATATGATACACTAATCTAATGTGGGGATACATTAATTTGATGTGCGAGATACACTGATTCGATGCACGAGATACACTAATCGGATGCACAAGATACATTAATTTAATGCGCGAGATACACTAATTTGATGCGCGATATACACTAATTTGATGCGCGAGATACACTAATCTGATGCGCAAGATACATCAATTTAATGCGCGAGATACACTAATTTAATGCGCGAGATACACTAATTTGATGCGTGAGATAATTTATTTGATGCACGAGATACACTAATCTGATGGTCGATGTACATTTTATACATGATACACTAATATGATGCATGAGATACATTAATGTGATGTGCGAAAATGAGAAATTTTGAAAAATTATAAATCTTATAGAGAATGATGATAATAATTAAACTAAAATATGGTATTTTCGTAATTAATTCATTATTCAATGCACTCAGTAAATCTCTCTCAGCAACCGCGTTTTATGAGTACTTCTCGCGCTGCATTTTCACAACTGAGTGGAATTTATTTCTGACATATATATATATATATATATATATATATATATATTATTTATTAGTTTTTAATTTAACTATTTTTAAAGAAAAAAAATATATGAACGGTAAATAGGACTACTTTATAAATTAGGAAAATGTGTTCATGGATTATTGTTTAATCATTGGCTTAGATGGTATAAAAATAGAAAGAAAAAAATTGATAATGTTCATAATTTGTGGGTTTTTTTATATTTATAAGAAAATAACAATTTAAAAATTTAAAAATTTAAATTGCATGTTCAAACAAGACTTAATATCCCGATTAATATGATTTCAAATTATAATTTCATATCCCATTATTCAAACAGTATTCATACACATTATATGAAATCGTGAGATGTATTCAACATTTGGACATGTAATTGCACGTTGATTTCAATTTATTATAGGGAGGTATGTTTGATCGCCCGTATAGTTTAACTGCTAAAGTAAGTTTTAACGTCAAATTTAGAGGAAATTTAATGTATTTTTGATAATTTATTATGATAATTTTGTGTCCTATATATCACGTGTAGACCCAATCCTTAAAATAACTAAAATTATTCAATGCACTGAGTAAATCGCGTTTGTCAAACGCGGTTTATGAGTACTTCTTCGGCTGCAATTTCAAAACTGAATGGGATTTATTTATGACAAATATATATTATATCATTAGTTTGGAATCCCATTATGATAACTATAGTTTTTAATTTAACTCTTTTTAAAGAAAAAACAAAAAATAATATGAAGGGTAAATAATACTACTTTATATATTGGGAAACATTATGTGTTCATAGATTATTGTTGGCTCATTTGCTTAGATTTGGTATTTTAAAAAATGATAATTTTTATAAATTGTAGTTTTTTAAAAATATTTGTGACAAAAATGTAATTTAAAAATTTCAATTTGCAGGTTCAAACAAGATTTAATATCCAGATTAATATGATTTCAAATTATAATTTTATATTGCATTATTCAAACAATATTCATACATATTGTATGAAATCGTGAGATGAATTCAACGTTTGGATATGTGATTGCATGCTGATTTTATGTCCTTTAACTTTATGTGTGTCACTAAAAGACACTTTAATTTGTATAACGTTGAACAAGTGAACACATGAATCCTACGTGTCATAATACATGTAGGACAAAAATTGTGACGTAGGATGTGTATGCCTATTTGTTCAACTTCATACAAGTTTAAGTGACTATTTGTGCAAACCTAAAGTTGAAGGTCATAAATGTGAACTAAGGTCAAGATAGATGACACTTTTGTATATCATATGCCTATATGAAAGTAAACATAATACATCAACGTGCTATTTAACTGGGTGTGCACAAGTATACACTTAGAGTGTGTTTGGTATGAAGGAAAACATTTTCTGGAAAATGTTTTCCAATTTTCCCATGTTTGGTTGGACAAAAGTTATGGAAAATGTTTTCCAAATCAACTCATTTTCCTCAAAATTAAGGAAAATGACTTCCCTTCAAAAATTAAGGAAAACATTTTCCAAAACTCTCCTCCAATTTCAAATTACATTTTTTTGGGAAAAACATCAATTTTAAAAAATATTTTCAATTTCAAAATTTTATTTTTTCACCCGATCCCTGACCCCCCCCCCCCGACCCCAACCCCTCCCCAAAAAATTAACCCACTACCCCCCACCCCACCCCCACCCCAAAAAATAATAATTTTAATTTTAAAAAATATTTTTAATTTCATAAATTATTTTTTACTCTAGTAAAAATAAAAGATGTCTCTCAAAAACATTTTTCATTCATAAATCAAACACTAAAAATTATTTTCGGAAAATATTTTCTACTCACTAACCAAACATGAGAAAATAAGTCCAAAATCTACTTGTTTTCCAGGAAAACATTTTCTAGGAAAACATTTTCCATGGAAAACATTTTCCTTCATACCAAACACACCCTTAAACTAATATAAATTTGAATAAGTAGACAACTAGATACACTCATTTTACATGGTGTTATATATGATAATTTTGTCCTACATGCCATGTGTAGACCCAATCCTCAAAATAACAAAAATTATTCAAGGGCAAATTACAGAAATCGCATCTCTTTTAAAGCAAAATTACAATATGTCCCTTAAAACTTTATAATTACAAAAATTTCTCAAAACGAATACAATAATATAAGAATTGATACATTAATCTAATGCGCGTGATACACTAATATGATGCGCAACATACACTAATCTGATGCGCGAGGTACATTTTATACATGATACCCTAATCTGATGCGCGAGATACACTAATTTGATGCGCGAGGTACATCTTATACATGATACACTAATCTGATGCGCGATATACACTAATTTGATGCGCCAGATACACTAATCGGACGCACGAGATACACTAATATGATGCGCGATATATAAAACATGATATATTAGTTTGATGCTCGAAATACACTAATTTGATGCGCAAAAAATGAGAAATTTTGAAATTTGTAAAATTTATAGGGAATAATGGTAATAAATAAATAAAAAAAAATAGAATTTCCGTAATTAATCTATTATTCAATGCACTTAGTAAATCGAGGCCAACAACCGCGTTTTATGAGTACTTCTCAGACTGCATTTTCAAAACTTAATGGTATTTATTTCTGACACATATATATATTTATTTATTAGTTTTTGATTTAACTATTTTTAATGAAAAAATATATGAACGGTAAATAATACTACTTTATATATTAGGAAAATGTGTTCATGAATTATTGTTTGCTCATTGGCTGATAATGTTCATAATTTATGTTTTCTTTTATTATATATATTTATGATAAAATAACAATTTTGAATTATAAATTGCATGTTCAAATAAGATTTAATATCCAAATCAATATGATTTCAAATTATAATTTCATATCACATTATTCATACACGTTATATGAAATCGTGAGATGAATTCAACTTTTGGACATGTGATTGCACGTTTAATTCATCTTATGATTTCATATTATATAAAGGGAAACTTTCACATACAGCCACTTAAAAATAATTAATTACTCTCCATAGCTATAGTTTGATAATTACAATTTGTAGCTACATGTCATATAGAGGAGAGAGGCGAGCGAGACTGGGAGAGAGAGGAGAGAGGCGAGAGAGAGGGGGAAAAGAGTGGGAGAAAGGTGAATTGTATATGTATATTGGTTAGATAATTATATATTATACATATGTAATTGTATATATGGCAAGAGAGATTGGGAGAGGGAGGAGAGAGGCAAGTGAGACTGGGAGAGAGAGGAGAGAGGCGAGCGAGATCGAGAGACGGAGGAGAGAGGCGAGTGAGAGAGGGCAGAGAGTGGGAGAGAGGTGAATTGTATATGTATATAATTGTATATAACTGTATATTATACATATATATTTGTATAAATGGCAGCGAGATTGGGAGAGGGAGGAGAGAGGCGAGCGAGATTGAGAGAGGGAGGAGGGAGGCGAGCGAGAGAGGGCAGAGAGTGGGAGAGAGGTGAATTGTATATGTATATAGGCTAAATAATTGTATATTATACATATTTATTTGTATATCCTGGCGAATTATACATATACAAACATGACTAATTATACAAACTCGAAGTCAGCCCACGTAATTAATGTATAATGTTAGTCGTGAGTGGTAATTATAACAAACTATAGCTATGATGAGTAATTAAATAGTATAAGTTTGCTTATCCACGTAATTTTCCCTTATATAAATCATGGTTAGGGATATGTTTTAATTAATAAATCATAGTCATTAAATCTAACTTATGCCACATGTCATTAATCAAGACTAGAACTTGGGGAAAATGGAGAGGAGCCGGATCCGTGAAAGAAGGTAGGGGGGGGGTTGATTTTGAAATGCATTCAAATTAATTGATTAATTGATTAATTGATTAGTGTAATAAAAATTAAAAAATATTTAAGAAAAAGGGTAAAATAAGCACAAAAAAAAAGATTAAAAATTAATGACATAGTGCTGACACGGCTATGATATTATTAAGGGGTATGTTTGATTGACCGTGTTGTTTAAGTGTTAAAAGTAAATTTTAACGCCAACTGTAGAAGAAATTTGATGTATTTTCTCAATTTAAATTTTGCGTCCTACGTGCCACGTATAGATCCAATCCTCAAAATAATTAAAATTATTCAATGCACTGATTAAATCGCGTTTGTCAATTGCGTTTTATGAGTATTTCTTCGGCTGCAATTTCAAAACTCAATGGGATTTATTTATGACAAATATATATTATATCATTAGTTTGGAATCCCATTATGAAAACTATAGTTTTTAATTTAACTCTTTTTAAAAGAAAAACAAAAATAATATGAAGGGTAAATAATATTATATTATGAATTGGGAAACATTACGTGTTCATACATTATTGTTGGCCCATTTGCTTAGATTTGGTATATTTAAAAAAATGATAATTTTCATAAATTGTAGTTTTTTTAAAATATTTGTGAGAAAAATGTAATTTAAAAATTTAAATTTCATGTTGAAATAAGATTTAATATCCGCATCAATATGATTTCAAATTATCATTTATATCGCATTATTCAAATAATATTCATACATATTATATGAAATTGGAGATGAAATCAACGTTTGGATATGTGATTGTACGCGGATTTCATCTCGTTTCATATTTTGAGACAAATCTCATATTCTCCAAAAAAATATGATTTAGAAATTTCATATCATGATTTGGAATTTTTAAATATAAAAAATTGATGCACAAGTTTATATTTTGTTAAAACAATCACATTAATACCTATTAGTTATTTATTTCATATGTAAATAGAAGTTTATAATTATATCTTTCCTTTTAAAATTTTAATATTCTCACAAGCATAAAATTTATTATTACTTTTGAATCAATTTCTACTTTATCATTTATATTCATGAGATTCATTATTTTTTGTCATCAAATTTACTATGACTACTTTAGTGTTTGGTACAAATATATATTTTTCATCTATATTGATTGAATAAGATTGACCACAATGGATTTGTAATAATTTATTATGTAATTATATAAATTTTTATTTATTTGGTAAGATTGAATAAATAATTGTGACTATTTTAATAGTTTTACAGCTTATAAGATTGTTATGCTTATGATAAAATATGCAACACAAAACTTCAACTTCATCTCCTAATTTAATATCACATGGTCAAAACTCAAACGTATCAATGTAGTCAAAGTTAAAAGGTATTAATACAATTAAAAAATCAAGTTAAAGAGTATATTTATATATTATGTCATTACAAAATAAAAAGGGAAAAGGGTCAAAAATACCCCTCAACTTTATTTTATTGGTTAACTATGCCCTTACCGTTAAAGTGAAGTTAATTTTACCCCTACCGTTACTAATCTCACCATATATACCCCTCATTTGATGGAAAGCCCCAAATCAATTTAAATTAACCCGATTTCAATTGAAATTGACCCGTTTTTCTCTTTTCAATCCAAATCCGACCCACTAAACCAAATAAATCATTACCAAATTAAAACCCAAACCCATTTTCAAATTAAAACCAAATGACACGCTGCAGAACCGTGAGTTTTAATGATTCATTTGGTTTAGTGGGTCGGGTTTGGATTGAAAAGAGAAAATCGGGTCAATTTCAATTGAAATCGGGTTAATTTAAATTGATTTGGGGCTTTCCGTCAAATAAGGGGTATATATGGTGAGATTAGTAACGGTAGGGGTAAAATTAACTTCACTTTGACGGTAAGGGCATAGTTAACCAATAAAACAAAGTTGAGGGGTATTTTTGACCCTTTTCCCAAATAAAAATGTAAGATTATTGTATCCTTTATTTGGTTATATGATTATTATTGGTCTCAAAATCATTTCATTTCATGACGTATACTAGGATGGTGAGATTAGTTATTTTTAAAAAGTAAAAATAAGGTAGTTAATTCATAAAATATGTTAACTCGTGAGATATCTTTATTTATCTTATCCTATCCTATCGATTAAACAATCTAAAAGTTTTAAGCAATATATATCATAATTATCCAATTATGCTTATCTATATTAAAAAAGTCATTCTATTCGTAAAACTACAGATATGATATTATAAGATACTTACATAATAAATGTAACAAAAATACTAACATCATAAATGTAATTTTACTAGTATGATCATTTTACTCATATTATCACAATAAGTAGAAATTAAATTAAAATCATTTTAGGTAGATAAAAGTTTAAAATAAATAAGTAGAAATTTTTGATAGTTTAGTCGTTTAATCATAATATTATTTTTTCCTGATAATTAAGTGTATTCAAACTAATATTTTCAAGAAAAAAATTTAAGATTAACGGGAATAAGCGAACTTCCTGTCTTTTTACCCGCCAAACTTTTTTGGGAGTAATTTCACACCTACTATCTTAAAATTCTGAAACAATCTTCAAAAATAGATCAAACATAGAAACACCATTGAGTTATAAATAGAAATTCAACTAAAGAACATGATAATACATTTTTTTAAAAAGAAAAACTTATTTGGAGGTTTTCAAATAATTATAAAAATATATTTAATCAGATTCTTCAAAAGTGTCGGGTTTTTTAAAATTAGTATTAATTTAAAAAATCCAATAAAAGTACTAGGTTTGGCAGGTAAAAAAGTCAAGAAATCCGCATATTCCCGCTAGTCTTATTTTTTTTCTTAAAAATATTAGGTAGAATACACTTAATTATTTTATTCGATAGTTTTAAAAAATAAAAATAATTGACGATTTTGTTATTTTTATTATTATAATGAGTATATAATTTAATTAGATTTTGACCATAAATTATAATATAATACACATGACATGAATCTATAAGGTTATTGAACATTACTTAATCCAATTATACTTGACCGGATCTTTATCCTCATTTTACTTATATTATCACAATAAGTAGAAATTATACTAAAATAATTTTAGGCAGATAAAAGTTTAAAATAAATAAGTAGAAAATTTTGATAGTTTAGTTGTTTAATCATATAATTTTTTATTGTTAATAAATATTCGTTTTTTCATATTTTCATATTTTAATTTCCTTTCCCGTATTTCTTTTTCATAACTTTGTTTTTTTAAATAAAAAAAAAGATAAGCCACTTGGAATATATATCTTTTTCCTTTCTACTTTGTTTGACCAATTTGATTTTCATGAAGATTAAGAAGGTTAAAATAAATAATTAAATATTGTCGCCTAAAATTAAAAGTATGTTAATTATGTCAAAATGTCATTTAATCTCATGATAATAAACATGTCATGTTAAAATTGAAATTAAAGAGTTGCTAAAAAAAAAGGATAGTTTTAAAGTTGAAGGGCATAAATATGAACTAAGGTCAAGATAGATGACACTTTTGTATATTATATGCCTATATGAAAGTAAACATAATACATCAACGTGCTATTTAACTGGTGTGCACAAGTAGACACTTAAACTAGTATAAAATTAAAGAAGTAGACAACTAGACGCACTCATTTTATGTGTTGTCCTATATGATAATTTTGTGTCCTACATGCCTCGTGTAGACCCAATCCTCAAAATAACCAAAATTATTCAAGTGCAAATTACAGAAATCGCATACTTATTACGCAAAATCACAATTTATCCCGTAAAAGCTTATAATTATAATAATTCCTCAAAACGGGTTCAATAATATAAGCATTGACACATTAATCTAAGGAAAAATTACATAAATTGATACATTTTAATAAATAATTACTGATTTTAGCAATACTTTTTATTTATTACCATTTATAGCAATATTATGTCAAATCTGTAATATGTATTAAAAGTGAATTATGTATGCAATATATATGAATTATATATGAATTATAATTATTTTTTAAAATATATTATATTTGTTTGGTAAAAAAATGATACATTATATTAAAAGTGTATTAAAATGTGTGATAAATCAATCATCTATCATTAAAAATTTTATTATATGTGAATAAAAAAATGTTCTTTGTAATATGAATTAAATTTGTATTATAAATGAATTAAAACTGATCAAGTGAAAAAGAAATATTACTGCTATAAATAATAAATATTTTTTTATTATAGTATATTTATGTAATTTTCCATAATCTAATGCGCGAGATACATTAATTTGATGCATGAGATACACTAATCAAATGCGCGAGTTACACTAATCTGATACGCGAGGTATATTTGATACATGATACGCTAATCTGATGCGCGAGTTACATTTTATATATGACACACTAATGTGATGTGCGATATACACTAATATGATGCGCGAGATACACTAATGTGATGTGTGAGATATATTAATTTGATGCTTGAGATACATTAATGTGATGCGTGAGATATACTAATTTGATTCGCGAAAATGAAGAAATTTGAAAATTTGTAAAACTTATAGGGAATAATATGGTAATAAGTAAACTAAAAGGTGGATTTTCGTAATTAATCCGTTACTCAATGCACTTCATAAATCGCGTTCCTCAACCGCATTTATGAGTACTTTTTGGGATGCATTTTCAAAACTCAATGGGATTAATTTTGTGACACATATATATATATTTATTAGTTTTTGACTTAACTGGTTTTAAAAAAAATATTTGAACGGTAAAAAGAAAGAAAAAATTGGCAATGTTCATAATTTGCGGGTATTTTTTCAATTATATTTATGAGAAAATAACAATTTGAAATTTTAAATTGCAAGTTCAAATAAGACTATTTGACTTAATATTCAAATCAATATAATTTTAAATTATAATTTTATATCGCATTATTCAAGCAGTATTCATACACATTATATGAAATCGTGAGATGTATTCAATGTTTGGACATATGATTGCACGTTGATTTTATCTCATGATTTCATATTTTCATATGAAATCTCATATTCTTCAAAAATATGATTTAGAAATTTCATATCATGATTTGAGATTTTCAAATATTAAAATTGAATGGGATTTATTTATGACAAATATATATTATCTCATTAATTTGGAATCCCATTATGACAACTATAGTTTTTAATTTAACTATTTTTAAAGAAAAACAAAAAATAATATGAAGGGTAAATAATACAAAAATCCCTCAAAATCGATTCAATAATATAAGCATTGATACAGTAATATAAGGAAAAATTACATAAATTGATACATTTTAATAAATAATTACTGATTTTAGCAATACTTTTTATTTATTACCATTTATAGCAATACTATGTAAAATCTGTAATATGTATTAAAAGTGAATTATGTATGCAATATATATGAATTATATATGAATTATAATTGTTTTTTAAAATATATTATGTTTGTTTGGTAAAAATTGATACATTGTATTAAAAGTGTATTAAAATGTGTGATAAATGAATCATCTATCATTAAAATTTGTATTATATGTAAATAAGAAATGTTCTTTGTAATATGAATAAAACTTGTATTATAAATGAATTAAAACTGATCAAGTGAAAAAGAAATATTACTGCTATAAATGGTAAATAGTTTTTTATTATAGTATATTTATGTAAGTTTCCCTTAATCTAATGCGCGAGATACATTAATTTGATGCATGAGATACACTAATCAAATGCGCGAGTTACACTAATCTGATACGCGAGGTACATTTGATATATGATACGCTAATCTAATGCGCGAGTTACATTTTATATATGACACACTAATGTGATGCGCGAGATACACTAATATGATGCACGAGATACAATAATGTGATGCGTGAGATATATTAATTTGATGCTTGAGATACATTAATGTGATGCGTTAGATATATTAATTTGATGCTTGAGATACATTAATGTGATGCGCGAAAATGAAGGATTTTGATAATTTATAAAAGGAAAAATCTTTTTGTCCAGAAAATTTTGGCCAAAATGGCCAGAATGGTGCATTTACACTATAAACAGATTTGTTTTTTGACATTTTTACCCTTATTTAAATTTAAGTTTATTAATTATTTTTTAAAACATAAAAGTTTCCCAATGCATGGGGATTAGACTTGTTCCCACATTCTCATAATTTCATAATTACATGTTAATTTCAATTTTTTTTAAAAAGACTACAAAATAATAGCCTTAATAATTTTTTTCTTCCCTCTACTTTCCAATATAAATTTTAAAGAACACAAATTTAAAATTTAAATTAAGAAATAAAATTTAAAATTTAAATGATAAGATAAACACTAATAATATTAAATTTATCTCACAAGCAATTCAAATTAAAAATTCATAAAATAACTTAACAAGTAAAATATTAATCAAAAGTGTCATATATATTGGTCATTTATATACTACTACTGCTATTACTATTACTACTACTACTACTAATAATAATAATAATAATAATAATATAATAAATTATATTTCTCAACTTTGTGATTTAGAGATAATATTTTTTTTTTGTTAAAAGAAGGTGGTTCACATCTATTTCAATTGTTACATATATAACTTTGATATAACTAAATCTTTTTTAGCTGGAGAAGTCAAAAAAATGATTCAAAATTATTTTTTTGATAAAATAAAAATTATACAAGGTATGTTTGACCCTTATCATAGTATTTTGAGGTATATTTGAAGAGCCAAGATCATTTTTCGCTGATGAAAGTGAAAAACTTATTAAACTTTTTTAACAAAATAAAAATATAAAAGGTATATTTGACCCTTCTAATATTTCGAGTTATATTTGATCTTCTTCATACATGAATTTTTGTCCTTTTTTATTTTATTTTTTATCTTCTTTAATTTCATGATTAATTTTGATATACTATGTTGATGATCAAATTTAATTTTTCACTTATCTTCTTGCAAAGTCTATTATAGATGCATCAACATTTTTACAACTACAAAATAAAATTCAATATAACCGCAAAAAAATTATTAATTTTAGTTTGTTTTTTTAAAAATATAATTATTTTTATTTCGTTCACTATTTTTTTTATTTCTTTTTAATTATCATGCTTTCTACACTAAAGAATGAAAGCAAAAAATTAATCATGAACAAAAAACTCAAATAATGATAAACAAATATATTCATAAGGGCGATAATTAAGACCCAAATTAATCGTTGAATTAAAAAACTCAAAAATAAAATCAGGGGAAAAACTATTTAATTTTCCTCTATGTGAATATTGTTTGGTTAAATAACTAAAATAAATAAATTAAAAATCTAAAATATAACTTTCGTTAGTCAAAAGATGATATATAAGTTATTTAATTTGCTCATGTAACAATAAATGTATATGTGACCTTTTCTTTACGGAATATATATTATCTCTATATCACAAAATTAAGGAGTATATCAAATCTTTTTCTCCTAAAAATAATTCGACATAATCTGCACAATATTATTATTATGAAGATCAAACAAATAATGTGATATAGTAATGAAATGTAAAAAATATTCTATATCTTATTTGATTATTCTATATATATATCAATGTTAGTATTATATTAAAAAGAGAGTAGTCAACATTGATATTAAGACAATTATATAATAAGAAATAACTTTCTTAATTCAAGACATCACTACGAAAATTGGATTATTATTAATTAATAGTTATTTAAAATAACTAAGTCCCAAGATTATATTATTATTTTTCTAAAAGAAAACACACACAATATATAAACAGTTAATTAATTAGTGAAAAATCGTATTAATTATTATCATTCACTTGTAAATTTCAGAATTCATATTTATTTTACTTATATTGCATATTGCTGAGAATCCCTGAGAATAACGTGTTAATGTTAATTATAGTCTTGTATCCGCACTATATTACTTCAATTTGATAACTTATAGATCATTACTCATATTTGTTTTTAATATGAAAAGTATATAATTTTATAAATTATTATGTTTAAATAAATTTAGGCTATTTATTTGAATATTTTAACATATAATTTAAAACTATATAAATAACGACAATCAAAACTCGAATCGCTTTAGAGATGCAAATATCACTATATTATAAAAATCATATATTTCATCAGTGTTGATCATATTTAACAACAATCATATTGAATATGTGATAGTTTTGCACACTTATATTATGTTGACTTAATAATATGTGAACTATTACTTATTTATTATTATTAATATGAGTTCTAACTAAATAAGTTTATGAAGTTGCGTTCAAATAAATTTAAAATACATATTTAAATAATTTTGTAAGTATAATTTGAAAATATTTCAATAAAAGTCAGGCAAAACTCAAAACACTTTATATATGATAAACATTAAAACATACAGAAATCATAAAAATTTTATTACTTACAAGTATCGATCCTAATTAATTTTGTAAGAATAATATCACAAAAACATTTTTTAAATATATTTTTAGTTTATTATTTAATAATTATATTTTGATATAATTAGTTATAAATAAACTTAGTTAGAGGTGTAAGTGTATATTTCTTATAGCACATAAAGTGTAAATGTTTAAAATTTGAAATATAGAGAGTGTAATAAACGGAGTCATATTACAAAATAATAATTAATGTATTAATTATATATACATAGAGAATTGACATTAAAGCAAATAAATTATGTTTTTTTTTGCAGGAAATTATGATTTTCTTGGTGCTCTTAAAAAATATTTTACATTGATGAAGTTTCAATAGATACATAAAATAAAGGAAAAATTACATAAAATTGATATATTTTAATAAATAATTACTGATTTTAGCAATACTTTTTATTTATTACCATTTATAGCAATACTATGTTAAATCTGCAATATTTATTAAAAGTGAATTATATATACAATATATATGAATTATATATGAATTACAATTGGTTTTTAAAATATATTAGGTTTGTTTGGTAAAAATTTGACACATTGTATTATAAGTGTATTAAAATGTGTGATAAATGAATTATCTATATTTAAAATTTGTATTATATGTGAATAAACAATTATTCTTTATAATATGAATTAAACTTGTATTATAAATGAATTAAAAGTGATCAAGTGAAAAAGAAATATTATTGCTATAAATGGTAAATATTTTTTTATTATAGTATATTTATGTAAGTTTTCCAAAAATAAATACTTTTATTGTTTCAACCAATTTAAGTGCTTAAATGTAATTACATACTTTCACCATATTCTAATTTTTTTTATAAGAAGAGTAAAAAAAAAGTCAAGAAGGAGAAGTGAAATGACAAAAACAAAAAGAATTGAAGAAGTAATAAAGCATGGGACCCAGAAAATTAATTTTATCAAAATAATTAATGCTCTTACTATTTTGAAAATATCAAAAAGTTACTTTTATTTTAGAGGAAAAGGTTATAATAGTCTTTTTTACTTCTCTTTATAAAACTTATAGGGGATAATATGGTAATAAGTAAACTAAAAGGTGAATTTTCGTAATTAATCCGTTACTTAATGCACTTCATAAATCGCGTTCATCAAACGCGTTTTATGAGTACTTTTTGGGATGCATTTTCAAAACTCAATGGGATTAATTTTGTGACACATATATATATATTTATTAGTTTTTGATTTAACTGGTTTTTTAAAAAAAATATATGAACTCGACGTTAAAACTTACTTTAGTATTTTAACTATACAGACGTTTAAATATTCCCCTTAACAATTTTAAAGTAATTAAATACCACCCTAAGAGGTGTCATGGCAAAGTGAGTGTACTCATTCTTCTAAAAACGCGTGAAATAATATAAAAAATAAAAAATTGAATTGTTAAGTCACACACATGACATTTTTTTATTGATCAATATACAAATAATAATTTTTAATTTTTTTTATAAGTTAATTTTTAAAAAATGTGAAATTACTTGTTTGGAAGTAAATAAAACTTGTGGGTTTAATTATTTTTTTTTAAAAATGAATAATATTTTTTTTTCTCTTTATTTTGTCTCTTCCCGAGAGATATTAAGGGGGTATGTTTGATCGCCTGTATAATTTAAGTGCTAAAATAAGTTTTGACGTTAAGTTCAGAGGAATTTTGATATATTTTTTTAATTTATTATGATAATTTTGTGTTAACATGCCACGTGTAAACCTAATCCTCAAAATAATTAAAATTATTCAATGCACTTAGTAAATCAAGTTTCACAATTATGAGTACTTCTCCGGTTGCAATTTTAAAACTGAATGGGATTTATTTATGACAAGTATAGTTTTTAATTTAACTATTTTTAAAGAAAAACAAAAATAATATGAACCGTAAATAATACTATTTTTATATTGGAAAACATTATGTGTTCATAGATTATTGTTGGCTCATTTGCTTAGATTTGGTATTTAAAAAATGACAATTTTCATAAATTGTAGTTTTTTATATTTTATGAGAAAAATGTAATTTTAAATTTTAAATTTCATGTTGAAATAAGATTTAATATCCATATCAATATGATTTCAAATTATTATTTTACATCGCATTATTCAAACAATATTCATACATATTATATGAAATCGTTAGATGAAATCAACATTTGGACATTTAATTGCACGTTGGTTTCATCTCGTGATTTCATATTCTGAGATGAAATCTCATATTCTCCAAAAAAAATATGATTTAGGAATTCCATATCATGATTTTGAATTTTCAAATACAAAAAATTGACGCACAAGTTTATATTTTGTTAAAACTATCCATTTTTATATATTAGCCATTTATTTTATATGTAAATATAATTTATAATCATATCGTTACGTTTTAAAATTTAATATTCTCACCAACATAAAATTTATTATTACTTTAAATCAGTTTCTACTTTATCATTTATATTCATCAAATTCATTATTTTTTGTCATTAAATTTACTATTACTAGTTTAATGTTTGATAAAAATATATATTTTTCATCTATATTGAGTTTTAAGCAATATAGATTACAACTACCCAATTATGCTTATCTATATTAAAAAAGTTATTCTATTCGTAAAACTAAAGATATGATATTATAAGATACTTACCTCGATGTACTTCATAAAGTAACAAAAATACTAACATAATAAATGTAATATTACTAGTATGATCATTTTACATTTTTACTCATATTATCACAATAAGTAGAAATTATATTAAAATAATTTTAGGCAGATAAAAGTTTAAAATGAATAAGTAGAAAACTTTGATAGTTTAGTTGTTTAATCATATATGTTTTTATTGTTAATAAAGATTCCTTTTTTGAATATTTTCATATTTCAATTTCCTTTCCCGTATTTCTTTTTCATAACTTCATTTTTTTTTTAAAAAAAAAAAGATAAGCTACTTGGAATATATATCTTTTTCCTTTTTACTTGTTTGACCTATTTGATTTTCATAAAGTTTAAGAAGGTTAAAATAAATAATTAAATATTGTCGCCTAAAATTAAAAATATGTTAAAATGTCATTTAATCTTATGGTGATAAATATGTCATGTTAAAATTGAAATTAAAGAGTTGCTAAAAAAAAGATGAGTTCTAAAGTTGAAGAGCATAAATGTGAACTAAGGTCAAGATAGATGACACTTTTGTATATTATATGCCTATATGAAAGTAAACATAATACATCAACGTGCTATTTAACTGGTGTACACAAGTAGACCTTTAAACTAGTATAAAATTGAAGAAGTAGACAACTAGACGCACTCATTTTACGTGTTGTCCTATATGATAATTTTGTGTCCTACATGCCACGTGTAGACCCAATCCTCAAAATAACAAAAATTATTCAAGTGCAAATTACAGAAATCACATACTTTTTAGGCAAAATCACAATCTATTCCTTAAAAGTTTATAATTATAAAAATTCCTCAAAACGTATTCAATAATATAAGCATTGATACATTAATCTAATGCGCAAGATACATTAATCTGATTTGTGTGATACACTAATTAGATGCGCGAGATACACTAATCTGATACGCGAGGTACATTTGATACATGATACACTAATCTGATGTGCGAGTTACATTTTATATATGAAACATTAATGTGATGCGCAAGATACACTAATGTGATGCGTGAGATATATTAATTTGATGTGCGAAAATGAAGGATTTTGAAAATTTGTAAAACTTATAAGGGATAATATGATAATAAATAAACTAAAAGATGGATTTTCGTAATTAATCTGTTACTCAATTCACTTAGTAAATCGCGTCCATCAACCGCGTTTTATGAGTACTTATCGGGTTGCATTTTTAAAACTGAATGGGATTAATTTTTTGACACATATATATATTTATTAGTTTTTGATTTAACTATTTTTAAAAAAATATATTTGAACGGTAAAAAGAAAGAAAAAATTTGGCAATGTTCATAATTTGCGGGTATTTTTTCAATTATATTTATGAGAAAATAACAATTTGAAATTTTAAATTGCAAGTTCAAATAAGACTATTTGACTTAATATTCAAATCAATATAATTTTAAATTATAATTTATATCGCAGTATTCATACACATTATATGAAATCGTGAGATGAATTCAACGTTTGGACATATGATTGCACGTTGATTTTATCTCATTATTTCATATTTTCATATGAAATCTCATATTCTCCAAAAATATGATTTAGAAATTTCATATCATGATTTGAGATTTTCAAATATTAAAATTGCTACAAGTTTATATTTTGTTAAAACAAAGTAACAGATATTTAAATATTCCTCTTAACAATTTTAAAGTAATTAAAAACCACCCTAAGAGCTGTCATGGCAAAGTGAGCGTACTCATTCTTCTAAAAGCGCGTGAAATAATATAAAAAATAAAAAATTGAATGGTTATATCACACATGACATTTTTTTATTGACCAATATATAACAAATAATTTTTAATTTTTTTATAAGTTAATTTTTAAAAATGTGAAATTACTTGTTTCGAAGTAAATAAAACTTGTGGGTTAATTATTATTTTTTTAAAAAAATGAATAATATTTTTGTTTTCTTTTTATTTTGTCTCTTTCTCAAAGATGTTAAGGGGTATGTTTGATCGTCCGTATAATTTAAGTGCTAAAATAAGTTTTGACGTTATGTTCAGAGGAATTTTGATATATTTTCTCATTTTATTATGATAATTTTGTGTTAACATGCCACGTGTAGATCTAATCCTCAAAATAATTAAAATTATTCAATGCACTTAGTAAATCGAGTTTTTCAATAGCGTTTTGTGAGTACTTCTTCGGTTGCAATTTTTAAACTGAATGGGATTTATTTATGACAAATATAGTTTTTAATTTAACTATTTTTAAAGAAAAACAAAAATAACATGAACGGTAAATAATACTATTTTATATATTGGGAAACATTATGTGTTCATAGATTATTGTTGGCTCATTTGCTTAGATGGTATAAAAAAATTGATAATTTTCATAATTTGTGGTTTCTTTTTATATTTATGAGAAAAATATAATTTAAAAATTTAAATTTTATGTTGAAATAAGATTTAATATCCGCATCAATAAGATTTCAAAATATAATTTAGTATTCATCCATATTATATGAAATCGTGAGATAAAATCAACGTTTAGACATTTAATTGCACGTTGATTTCATCTCGTGATTTCATATCTGAGATGAAATCTTATATTCTTCAAAAAAATATGATTTAGTAATTTCATATCATAATTTGAAATTTTCAAATACAAAAAATTGATGCACAAATTTATATTTTGTTAAAACTATTCATTTATAAATTTTTATTTTTAACAAAGATTCGTTTTTTTCTTCTTCATATTTTCATTTTTTAATTTCCTCCCCGTATGTCTTTTTCATAATCTCATTTTATTTTTTTTAAAAGAAAAGGTTAAAAAAGATAAGCTACTTGGAATATATATCTTTTTCGTTTTTACTTGTTTGACCTATTTGATTTTTCATGAAGATTAACAAGGTTAAAAGAAATAATTAAATCTTATCGCTTAAAATTAATAATATGTTAATTATGTCAAAATGTCATTTAATCTCATAGTTATAAATATGTCATGCTAAAATCGAAATCAAAGAGTTGCTAAAAAAAAATGAGTTCTTTTTTTAAAAAGATTAAAATAAAGACATAATATATAAATATGTCATTTAACTTTTAGTTATGCACATATAAACTTATAAAAAATTGAATAAATAACCATACGTCCCTGAATCAGTATGACATTTTGTGTCCTAATGTGTCTACTAGTTTAACTTTATACAAATTTAATTATTTATTTGTTCGCACCCAAAATTGAAAATATAATAAATATCAAAATAGAATCAAATTAAATGATATATTTATGTATTACTCAAAAATAAAAATAGGTCAAACAAATAAAAAATCGAAATATATTGTTTTTATTTTAATTATCAAAAACTATACCCAAAATATCCTTTAAGATTAGATTCCTAGTCACTTTTCTGGAGAAAGTTCATCCCATGTTAAAATGGATAAGAATCTTAATACAAATTTGGTAGAAAAATAAAAGGAAAAAAAGAATCATAAACAAATACAAACTCTTTTATTATCCTCATTTATACGTATATATCAGCTCCAGCCTGCGTTGAAAACTTTGATTTTCCTTTAAATACACATAAAAAAAAAGATCAACAGATCTGCAGAATTATCATTTTTCTTCTCCATAGAACTAATCTTCCAAAAGGGTATGTTCTTTTTCCACTTTTTAATTCATTAAAATGTGTGTAAGTTTAGCCCCTTTTGATATCAAGAATCTAAACCGTCTTTTTCTAGGTTCTTTTTTGATTATTCTACTTTTGGGTGCAATTTTGATGACCCCATCTAGTCAAAGTTTGGTTCTTTTTTGTATTAGAGACTGTATAATCTGTTTCTTGCTATGGTTGAAGTGATAACTTTCTCCTTGTTTGATTTGGTTGTAAATGGAGATTTTCCTGGTAAATTTTGATGAAAAAATGGTATGTTTGGTACTGAGAGGTTGTTGTTGTAGGTATTTGCTGAAAGGGTAGGTTTGTTTTTCCACTTAACATTTACTTAAGATGTTCACTGTTTAATGTGTATAATTTACCCCATTTTTAATTGCAAGAATCTAAACAATGTTTTTCTAGGTGTTAAGCTTTTTGAATATTCTACTTTTGGGTACAATTCAGATAACCCCTTCTAGTCAAAGTTTGGTTCTTTTTTGTATTAGAGACTGTATAATCTGTTTCTTGTTATGGTTGAAGTGATAACTTGTTTGAGTTGGTTGTAAATTGGGATTTTCCTGGTAAATTTTGATGAAAAATGGTATTTTTGGTACTGGGAGGTTTTTGTTGTTGTTGTTTTTGTTGTTGTTGTTGTTGTAGGTATTTGCTGAAAGGGTAGGTTTGTTTTTCCACCTTTGCAATTCATCAACATTGACTTAAGATGTTCACTGTTTTAATGTGTATAATTTACCCCCTTTTTTCATTGCAAGAATCTAAACAATATTTTTCTTGGTGTTAAGCTTTTTGATTATTCTACTTTTGGTACAATTCAGATAACCCCATCTGGTTAAAGTTTGGTTCTTTTTAGTACTCACTTTATAATCTGTTTCTTATTATAGTTGAACTGATAAGTTGTTTGATTTGGTTGCCAATTGGGATTTTTCTGCTAAATTTTGATGAAAAAGGGTACTTTTTATTCATATAGTCGACCCCGAACTTGTATGGGAATTAGACATAGTAGTTGTTGTTGTAGGTAGTTGCTGAAAGGGTATGTTTGTCTTTCCACCATTGCAATTCATCAAAAGGGACTTAAAATATATAATTGTACCCCCTTTTACTTTCAAGAATTTAAACAGTCATTTTGCGGGTGTTTATCTTTTAGATTATTCTACTTTTGTGTACAATTCAGGTAGCCCCATCTTTTCAAAGTTTGGTTCTTTTTAGTATTAGACACTTCATAATCTGTTTTTTTTTTCCTTTGTTTGTTTGTTACAGTTGAAGTGATAGCTTTTTTGATTTGGTTGTATATTGGGGTTTATTTGTGTTAAAATTTCTGTTAAAGTTTGATGAAAAAAATGTGTATTTTGGATTTACTATGATGATGATATTATACGAGCTTAAATGAAGAAATTAAGATCCATATAGTCAACCCAAGTTAGGATCGAGACATAGTTGTTGCTGTTGTAGTTAGTTTCTGAACACTTTGCAATTCATCAACTTTGACTTAATTTCATTGTTTGATATGTAGAATTTCAGCCTCTTTCTTTCAAGAATGTGAACAGTCTTTTTCCGGGTGTTAAATCCTTTAGAGAGGAGCTTATGAGGATACAGATTCGGGTAGAAGGCCCCTAAGTAGTTGAGTGTTGTCTTGCTTATCCTTCCATACTAGTAGTCATTGTAGTATTCTTGTAGTTTCTTGTTTCTTCAACTTCTATTACTATTTGTTGTTCCTTGTACTTCAATTATCGTATTATTTTGTTGTAGTTATTATTTCTCTTTCAGATGGTTTTGTCTTGCCTTGGTTTCGTCACTCCTGTTATTCTCTTGAACCTCCCTGAGCCAAGGGTATATCAGAAACAACCTCTCTACCTTCCAAGGTAGGGGTAAGGTCTATTTACACACTACCCTCTCTAGACTCCACTTGTGGAATTACACTGGGTATGTTGTTGTTGTTGTTGTTGCGATCTTGGGCACAATTCAGGTAACCCCATCTTTTCAAAGTTGGTTCTTTTTAGTATTAGACACTTCAGAATCTGTTTCTTGCTACAGATGAAGTGCTAACTTGTTGATCTGGTTGTATTTGGGATTTTTCTGTTCAATTTTGATGAAAAAAATGGGTATTTTGGATTTTGAAATTATGTAGGTAGTCGCTGAAAGCTTGGAGGTCCAATGGCAATTGGTATGAAACAGATGTCTATGATAATAGCAACCCTTGGTGTTTTATCCTTTATATTTGGAGTTATAGCTGAAAACAAGAAGGTTAGTGGAATAAATCAAATGTGGGAATTCTTGTAAATCCTCTACTTAATCTTTTGTCTGCTATGTTTTATCCTTTGATTGTCTAAATTCTGTACGATATGCTTGCCTAGTTCTTTTTGTGTGTGTGTTTTCTCCTTCTTGTTCTTAATGGACTTCACGGCATTGGGTCCACATCTTAATCTATATATGTACATATTCTCGGAAAAATTCTCTAAACCTTTTATATCCATGTATATAGTTCGAGCCTGAGACTACCTGGCAAAGAATGACATTGGCCTGGTTGTGAGATAGTGTTGGATAGTAATACCAAAATCACTATTATCCATGTATTGAAGTGATGAGATCGCTTGAATTGCGACCTGATCTACTCTATTATGCTGTCCACATGTTGGATGAAGCATTGATCACGATTCTTCTGAGTTATCCTAAGTAGTTATTTAATAGAGGAGTGGTAGTTGGTGTTAAATACAACATCAGACTTTTTCTTTGGCGTACATCAGCATAGCGAGACAAAACTTGTTGGTGATTAACATTTCTGTTTTTATGGTTGTCGGCTTCAAAGGCTTGACCTTACTCTAACCATGTGATGCCTTTTATATAAACTCAGAGATAACATTATAACATGGAAGGATTTATGCTGATTCTTTATGGCTTAAACTACTCTTATTCACACGATGACAAGATGATGATTGCTACTTTAGTGGTTGTGGCAAGTGTACCTGTTAGGACTTGGGAGAGCCAGGTGTGAAACATATGGTTTTCTTAGACGTCTTGTGTCCGAGTATACCTGTAGTGCTTTATAATCTTATCAAGAACAACATAGAACAATTTCTTGATTTTCTCCTTCCATATTTGTTGTGTGTTTTTCTGCATAATTTCTCCACTAGTGTACTTCCTTTTCATACTTGTTTTTGATGTGTTACTTGAGCTGAGGGTCTATTAGAAACAACCTCTCTACCTTCACAAGGTATGGGTAAGGCTGCATATACACCACCCTCCACATATCCCGCTTGTGGGATTACACTGTGTATGATGTTGTATTATATTTGTGGTGTGTCAGTTCCCAAGTAATATAACACTTCTAATGTGTTTGTATATCGTGAAAATTGAAAATTTTACTGTGTCGAACAAGAAAATGTTAATTCCTTCTTAATTTCCTGTCAGAAAAGTGGAGATCTTTGAGCATCATTGATGAGTAGATGCGCAAATTATCTGTCAAATATGTTGTAGGTTTTGTTACTTTCTCCTCCCTTATTTGACTTTTTTGATATTTTTATTGCAGCCTGCAGCTGGGACTGCAATATCAGGAAAAGGCGTTGTTATTTGTAAATACAAGTCTGATCCTACTGTTGCCTTGGGCTATTTGTCTTTTGTTTTTCTTGCTGCATCTTCTGTGGCCGGTTTCCTGTCTTTGTTTTATCCGTATCAAGGAAAGTCAGTTCCACAAGCTGCTTTGCTGAGAAACACTAGTTTCGTCGTGTTCCTAAATATTGCATTGTAAGTACTCTTGATCTCGTTTTTTTCTTTTTCATTGTGTTTTATGCGCAACGTCTTTATTTACCTTCTTCTTTATCCTAGTTCACTATCCCTATGTATCTTACTGTTGTGCTGTTTTTGTCCTGAAGTTGGAAAACACATCATTGTAGGTCACATACTTCTTGTTTTTTTGACCGTCATCGTGTACAAATAATAGCAATAATCTCATTTAGGAATTGCAGCTCTTGGATATCTAGATATATCTGATGAAGTGATGAATTTTTCAAAAAAATTGGATACCAACTACTTCAGACACGTAAAAGGATGCAAATTATCCACTTATCCAGGGTATCTTCAACTTAATCAAAAATGCAGAATGCGCTCTTTAATATCCTTTAAGTAGGATGATTCGAACTGCATACAAAATATTTAACCCTCCAGCTGAATATAAAGTTCATTATGAGATACTTAACCCTTGATGACTCGATGGTGATAGTTCAGGTAGGAAAAGGGAAGGGAACAATTGATAATTGAGGTGTGTTTTAATACATAGATAATGATAGTTCAGGTAGGAAAAAGGAGAACAACTGATAGTTGGAGAGTGAAACTCGTGAAAAAGCGGTAGTTCAGGTGTCATTCAGGTAGGAAAAGGGAACAACTCATAGTTGAGGACTTGAGGTGCGTTTTTAATACGTAGATGGTGATAGTGCAGGAAGAAAAAAGGAACAATTTATAATTGGGGTGTGAAATTCGCGAAAAAACAGTAGGTTAGGTGCGTTTTGGACCATTAACTCTTGAACTTATATGTGGACTACTTCGGAAATCGATGCATCACCATCAACTCTGTGATTGACTTCACCGCCTCTCTTGACGGATAGGAATCTTATCATTATTTCATATACTACTGTACTATTTTCTGAACTTTAGTATTCTGTTTGGTGATTTTCTGCTGTTAATTCAAAGGGGCACAACTGGTTTAGCAGCAACATTGTTGTTATGGCCTACAATCACCGAGCAACTTCATATCACACGCAACATTCATCACAACTTGCAGACCGATTGCCCAACTGCCAAGACCGGTCTTCTAGGTGGAGGTGCCTTCTTGTCTCTTGATTCCGCGCTCTTCTGGTTGGTGGCTTTGATGTTGGCTGATAACGCTCGTGAGGATTATTTCCAAGAAACGGATATCAAAGGCGAGCTGAAATCAAGTTATGCAGATGATGAAATTATCAAGAGCAGTGCTTAAGCAGTTAAGCCTTAAGGTTAAATACACTACTACTATTATTCTACTTTCTCTTTGTTATATTTCTGTTGTTGCAAAATGAACTTTCTGCACAAACTGTAAAAAACAAACATGTTTTCCTGCCTTTTGAAGTACAATAAAATATCATTGTAGATTCATCATTATGGATTGTTTTCCGCAATCTCTTACAGAAATGCAGGATAACTCTCTGATCCTTCTTCGGATCCCACACATAGTCGAAGTTTAGTGCATCGAGTTGTCATATAATATTTTTATTAAAAAAATTGCATGTTGTTTATAAAGTCATCTATTGTGGATGAATAAATAAATAATTTTATTCTTGCATCATATATTAAAGGTAAATATATATATATATATATATATATATATATATATATATATATATAAATAAATGCCTCTATACAAGCCTGTACAAACCTGTTAAAGGTGTAGTTGATTCGTATACATAATGTAATTGCCTCTATTTATTTATTTTTTCTAAAAAAGATTAAAAGAGTTCCATATTCCCCATTATTATTACCTTTAATTTATTTTGTTTCTAGAAAGACATATACAATTTGTTAAAATATATAAACAAATAAATAAAAATAGTCAATAATATTCTATTTTTAAAAAAATAAAAAATAAAAAATTTGATATTCGCGAACAATTTATTATGTGTAAGATTAACTCACATATATTTATCACCTTTCATTGATAAAAATATATCAAATAATTCTATCTATTCAAACTATGACGGATCATAATTCATTTGACATATAATAAAGTCCTGAACTTTATATTATGAAAGTTCAAATATATCAATAGTAATGCAGCATAACTTTGTTGAAAAGAAAATTCGATTCGATCTAGATTGATTATTTAATATTTGCTTTCTTCTTGTAAAGATTTTGTCCATTAGTTTGTATATAATTATAATAATAATAATAATAATAACAACAACAAAAACAGCTTTATTCCTAAGTTAAACTAGAAGTTTATAAGGTGCTATACCTTAGAAAAAGTTCAAGTTATCAAGAAAGAAAATATTATAAATTAGGTATATAACATTTTATATAGTAATATTCTCAAATTATAGCATTAGAATTTGAATTTTAGTATATAACGTTTAATATCTCAATCTATAGCATTTTATTAATAAATATAATGTTAATTATAATTTATTAAAAAGAGTTGTTATTAACAATTAATTAAAAAAAAAGGGATAAACTAATAATGGATAATTAATATACCTAATTAACACACGGACAAACTAATAATGGAAAATGGGATACTTTATTAATTACATTAAATGTAGTTAGCACGTTTTGAAACTGTATACTAGCACGTTTTAAGGGATTTTAATTAAAATTTAATATTAGATTAACACGTTTTTAGGGATATCAAAAAAAATTCAAATTAGCATCATTGTCTTAAATATCTCTAGTTAGTTTAAATGATATTATTTTTTGATTTAATTCCTTAAAAAATTCTACCAGATTTTAACGATTATTTTCAGATTGGCATTTTGAAACCTATTTGCATCATCGTTACAATTCATCTTTTTTCCAAATTTTCACGATTATTTTCAGATTGGCATCAACTTAGAAGTCATTTTTCCCCAAAATTTCACGATTATTTTCATATCTGCATATTTTAGTTCGTTTGTTTTAGTAACCTGATATATTTTGGCGTTTGAAACAATTTGATTTGATCTGATGGAGAACATTATGTCAATATTAATTAAACATGGTGGAAAGTGGAATTCATCAGGTTGATTTTTAATTATGATTTGTTTCTTTTAATTATGAATTGTTGGTTTTAATTAATTTGATGTTTTTTACATGTAGAACAGTGTTCGATTTTTTTGATAACTGTATTATCTGAAATACAGTTTGTATATTTTTTTTTTGAATGAAACAGTTATGTTACGTATAGCGTATTTGAAGTCTGAAGTTTGTATTATTAGTGTATGAAAAGTATACGAAACGTGTATCAATTGTTTATGAAAGTCCTTTTTTTTAAAGAATATTCTAGTTTCTATTGAAATTAGAATATATGTTTTTGTATTAATTTTGTATTGAAATTGTATTGCGTTTGTTTAATTGGAGTAGTTTGTAGGACATTGAATGATATATTAAATGTGTATGAAGTGTGTATGAATTATATGAACTGATTATAAACGGTCATCTTCTTTCCAAAAGTGTTCCAATTTAAACTTGTGGTAAAAATTTGACTTGGGGACTTTGTCAAAGTCTCCGAAATTTTCTGCAATTAATCTATTTGGAACAGATGGATCAGAAACAAAATCAGAAATTGATCTAGATTTTAGACCGGTTACAACGACCAACTCTTTTAAGTTAAAATGTAACTCTGTACCATTTACATTGATAATGAACATGTCATCCTTGCCATTTTCAGATTCAAGAAGGAAAGTATGACGCAACAATTGACATTGAATTTTTATGTTATGTAAATCATAAAAAAATTCAAATGGGGTTTCTTGTAAAAATTGTTGAAACTTATCTTGACCGAGGAAGGTCAACAAATCAGCGAACACAATCATGTTGATACAGGAAGATAAATGTGTTTGAACCTTCTTCTCCTATAAAATTTGTAAACTAAATTATTACTTTTTATATACTATAAAATTCCATAGAAAAAATCATATATACAATGCTATATTAAATTGACATTCAATTAATTCATACACAAATCATACAAATTATATACAAAATTCATACAATAATATACATATTCGATGGACATTTAATTCAATTCATACAGAAATCATAAAAATTATATGCCTCAGTTCATACACAATTCATACAATATTAATACATATTCGATTTAAAAAAATACTAATCTGTGACTTTTAAACTACAAACTAATCTCATTTAGTATGAATACGTCAATTCATACATCAAAATCAAAAAATAAAATATACAGTTGCAATACTTATTATAATAGTCAAAATTATAGGATACACAACATTAATACATCTTTCATACACATATATTTTACTGGACAATAATATCATTTCATACATAGATGATACAAAGGTAATACATAATGCATACACTCCTGTATCGGTAATGACCAATTATTTCATACACAAAATCATACAAAATTAATACATTTATTATGTATCAAATCATATACTGATATATTCAAATTATATCATATACAAGACATACAACACTAAATCATTCAATATTCATATATAATTATAATATATAATACTAAAAACTCCACTCATACATAAATCATACAAATTTCATGTAGTATACTATTGACAAATAAAATCAAAAATTAAATACACTAACACAACACATTGTAATCCAAATTTGAAATAATCTTTTTACTGACTTTATCAAATTTTTTGAGTTTATTTGTAGTTTGTTTCTCTGATGCTTTTTTTGAACTTTCTTGTTGAACTTTCTTGTTCAATCGATCAATTTCAATTTTTTTTTATTTTGTATTTTTTAATCCTCATTAACTGAACTACACTTATCTTTTCCCTTTGATTTCTGCGTTTGAGTTTGTGACAATATATCGAATGAAGGAACATGAAAGTCATCAGACTCATCGACCAATCTTTTACTTTTACTTGGGGTTTCACTACCTTTCCTAGACATTCTATATGAATTTAATGGGGAACTGATCTAAGAGGGATGTTTGGGTTTTGGGATGAACTGATCTGAGAGGGATAATGGGGAAGATGAGTGAGGCGGGATTTGGGTAAGAACAAAAAATCTTTGCGTGTTGGGAAGAGATGATGAGTGAGGCGGGATTTGGGGAAGATCAAAATATCTTCGCGTGTTGGGGAGAGATGAAGTGTATTGGGGGAAAATGTCTGTGTATGTATTGGTTGAGATGGGGGTGGATAGTTATTGGGCAACCGTATAATAGGGAATTAATTAAAATCAAATCCCTATTATTTAGATTTTATTTTTTAAAAGGTAACTATATAATGTGAAATTTAATTAATAATAATTTATTATTTATATTAAAAACTTTATAAGGTGATAAAGAGAAAAAAATGGGGAAAAAATCATGTTTTAATATGATTTAAACTAATTTGAGCATTTTAAGGAAACTGAATAATTTAAATCCTTTTTGAATTCCTTAATATGTGTTAATTTATTAATTATCCATTATTAATTAAAATTAATTCAAATCCATAATTAGTGCTACTTACCAATTTATACATAAACGTTTTTTTCCTTTTTATTTTATTTAAAAAAAAAAAAGTTAATTGTAAAAAATAAAAATAAATATTTAAACATATTAATTGGTATTTAAATAATTACTTATAGTTTATTTAATTAAATATATTTTTAATTGATATGCTATAACTCGATAATAATCTGCTATAAGTAATTTATTTTTAAAAAGTATGTTTATAACTCGATATATATAACCTTAAATGTGTATAGGGTGTTATTTTTCTCAGACCAATATATAACATTCATCACAACTTGCAGACCAATTGCCCAACTGCCAAGACCGGTCTTCTAGGTGGAGGTGCCTTCTTATCTCTTGATTCCGCGCTCTTCTGGTTGGTGGCTTTGATGTTGGCTGATAACGTGAGGATTATTTCCAAGAAACGGATATCAAGGGCGAGCCGAAAGCAAGTTATGCAGATGATGAAATTATCAAGAGCAGTGCTTAAGCCTTAAGGTTAAATTCTACTTTCTCTTTATTATGTTTCTGTTGTTGCAAAATGAACTTTCTGCACAAACTGTAAAAAAACATGTTTTCTTGCCTTTCTAAGTACAATAAAATATCATTTTAGATTCATCATTATGGATTGTTTTCCGCAGCCTCTTACAGAAATGCAGGATAACTCTCCGATCCTTCTTCGGACCCCACACATAGTCGGAGTTTTAGTGCATTGGGTTGTCATATAATATTTTTATAAAAAAAATTGCATGATGTTTATAAAAAGTCATCTATTGTGGATGAATAAATAAATAATTTTATTCTTGCATCATATATTAAAGGTATATATATATATATATATATATATATATATGTGTATATATATATATAGTATATAAATAAATGCTTCTATACAAGCCTTTACAACCTGTTAAAAGTGTAGTTGATTCGTATACATAATCTAATTGCCTCTATTTATTTTTTTTCTAAAAAAGATTAAAAGAGTTCCATATTCCCCATTATTATTACCTTTAATTTATTTTGTTTCTAGAAAGACATATACAATTTGTTAAAATATATAAACAAATAAATAAAAATAGTCAATAATATTCTATTTTAAAAAAATAAAAAATAAAAAATCTGATGTTCGCGAACAATTTATTATGTATAAGATTAATTCACATATATTTATCACCTTTCACTGACAAAAAATATCAAGTAATTTTATCTATTCAAATTATGACGGATCATAATTCATTTGACATATAATAAAGTCCTAAACTTTATTTTATGAAAGTTCAAATATATAATAAAGTTCAAATATATCAATAGTAATGTAGCATAACTTTGTTGAAAAGAAAATTAGATTCGATCTAGATTGATTATTTAATATTTGCTTTCTTCTTGTAAGGATTTTGTCCATTAGTTTGTATATAATAAAATAATAATAATAATAATAATAATAATAATAATAATAAAAACAGCTTTATTCCAAAGTTAAATTAAAAGTTTTTTAAGGTGCTATACCTTAGAAAAAGTTCAAGTTATCAAGAAAGAAAATGCTATAAAAAATATTCACTAGAATATTTATATTAAATTAATAAATACATTATCTATATTTGAGATATATAATTATCACTTAATCATAATTAGTTAGTGTATATTTCTCATAATAAGCCATAGTTTGATACAAGATGTTAGTATTAGTTCTTAGTTATTCAAATATCAATCATTAAGGGTGTGTTTGGTATGAAGGAAAATGTTTTCCATGGAAAATGTTTTCCTGGAAAATAAGTAGATTTTAGACTTATTTTCTCATGTTTGGTTGGTGAGTAAAAAATATTTTTCGAAAATGATTTTTAGTGTTTGATTTATGAATGAAAAATATTTTTGAGAGACGTCTTTTATTTTTACTAGATTAAAAAATAATTTATGAAATTAAAAATATTTCTTAAAATCAATTTTTTTTTTGGGGTGGTAGTAGGGTGTGTGTGTGGGGGGGGCTAGTGTGTGGGGCGGGGGAAGGGGGTGGAGTGAAAAAATAAAAATTTAAAGTTGATAATATTTTTAAAAAGCAAAATTAATTTTTTGCGGGGTTGGGGGTGGGTGGGGGCCTGGCTTGGGGGGGGGGTTTAGGAGTTTAAAAATAAAAATTTAAAGTTGAAAATATTTTTTAAAAAGTAAAATTAAATTTTTGGGGAGTGGGTGGGTTGGGGGGGGGGTGACCGGTGGGGTCAGGGATCGGGTGGAAAAAAAATAAAAAATTTGAAATTAAAAATATTTTTAAAAAATTGATGTTTTTCCAAAGAAAAAATATAATTTGAAATTAGAGCAGAGTTTTGGAAAATGTTTTCCTTAATTTTTAAAGGGTAGTTATTTTCCTTAATTTTGAGGAAAATGAGTTGATTTGGAAAACATTTTCCAAAACTTTTGTCCCAACATACCAAACACACTCTAAGTCTTTTTCTTTTCAATGTTTAAATCTTAATTATTAAGTGCATTTATTTTTCTTAGATTAGAACCATTTGATGAGTCTGAATAAATTTGAAGTATTAAAATCTATAAAAAAAAGTCTTAATATCATTAAGATATCTATTTAAGAATTTCTACAAAGATGGTTGCTTACCGCACCCACCACCCATAACCATCATCTCAATCAGAATTACGACCACCATCAATCACCACCACTTGCCATCTGAATTTAAGTATTTATGATCGTAAATTCATTTAAAAGGGAACATCAGAATTATCAATTACATAGTATTATATACTTCATTGGAATTATTTATTATAATAAATTAATTTAATGTAATATAGATATCCAATTTTAAAAGAATCCATTAAAAATTCAACGCCATAACATAAAAAAACTAAGAGGTTAATAAAAAGAATATTTAAACAAAAGAAATTTGATATTTAAAAAGAAACAATTAAAAATTCAAATCGAACCAAATAGACACAATAAACTCACCAAAATTATTGAAAAGGAAAAGGGTCTGATATACCCTTCAACTTTGTCATTTGGAGCTGATATACCCTTTGTTATGAAAGTGGCTCATATATACCCCTACTTATATACAAATGGCTCATATATACCCTTTTTCTCTAACGGGAATGAAAAAATAATAATTTTGATCTATTTTTTAATTATTTTTCTAAAAAATATAATCTCTTATGAACAAATTTAATCCTCGTAAACATATTTTTTTTTTTGACTATTTTTTTTGTTTCAATGACTAATTTAGAATTATTATTTTGATAATCAAATTTATTTATGTTTCACTAATATTCTTGTAAACTTATTGTAGATGACCAAATATTTTTCTTCAAATACAAATTAATTACAATATAGACAAAAAACTAGTTAAATTTTTTTCTTTACACTAAGGAATGAAAGAAAAAAATAAGATAAGAATAAGAAACTCAATTAATTATAATAAAAGAAGTCAAAAATAATTTATGTATGAAAAAATTAAAATATGCCTGGAGTTTTGATAGAAAATCATATATACCCCTAAATGATTTTAAAAAAAATTAAAAACAAAATATATAAATTTAGACTAACTTTTAACTTTCATTAAATAAAGGGTATATGTGAGCTCATTTCATAACGGCAGGGGTATATGTGAGCCGTTTGTATAACGGTAAGGATATATATGAGCCTCTTTCATAACGAGGGGTATATCAGCTCCAAATGACAAAGTTGAGGGGTATATCAGACCCTTATTGAAAAGTCAATGCCATCGCATAAATAAATAAAGAGATTAATTTAAAAAAATCTGAAAAAAGACATTTTTTATTTTATTATTCTTATATCGGAAAAGGGTCATATTTACCCTTGTACTCTTAGAAAAGGGTTATATTTATCCTTTGTTATACTTTTTTGATATATTTGCCCTTATCATCCAACTTAAGGTACATATTTACCCTTAGACCGTTAAGTCTCATATCTCCACTTTTATCATCCTCTATGACATCTACATGGCGCCTACACAAATATTTATATTTATGCTACATCATTTTTTATATAAAATTTAATTACTATATCCAACTCAATATTATAATCAACCATTTAACCCACTAAACCCAACTCCTAATATTTATTTTAGGGTTACTTCATGCACAAAAAATAATAATAATTAGATTTGCTTAATTGAACAAGATTTCATTAAACACAACTGATGAAATATATCTCAGAAATGATTCAATGTTATGCTTTTTCAATTTTAAGTACTTCTTCAAGCATGTGAAAATGGTTATTCCCAAACAGAAAATATTCCAATAATAGTTGTTTCTTTACCGTTCTAATGTCTATTTTCTTTTGGTAATAATTTTCCCTGTGACGAATACTTATGGAATTAATGCCTAGTATATTGCTGAACACCCATCTCAAAGATTTAAAATAATAGATGCATTTAGAGAAGCTTCGAGCCAACGATTCACTGTTACTTGAACTTTGACTTTTACTGATGGTGGATAAAGCCTACAGAGCATATATATGCTCCTGGATCTTACGATGAGGACATGTTTAAGGTCTTTTTGTACTAAAAAATTACATTTTTATGCATAGTTTTAACTTTTCTGTAACTAATTGATTTTGAAGGGTTCAAATTTTGTGATATCTGAAGCAAGAAGGTATGAGATTGAGGTTATATAAAGTTTTGCTAATAATTACGACAACTTTGGGGGAAGAAGTAGTATGTAAATTCAGCTTTGTTTGTGAAATTAATTTTGCATTATCTAATAAAAATTAAACAAAACAAGAGAAGAAATGCTAATATTTTCAGGTGGGTTTATTTGTTATTTTCTTGTGCGAAGGTGACAATGAGAATGAGTTTAATGGATGATCATTTAATATTTGAATTGGATTAGTTAAATAATTTTTTAAAGTAAAATAAATATAAATATCTATGTTGGCATGCCATATAGGTGCCATGTAGATGCCACATAGGACGATAAAAGTGGAGATATAAGACTTAACGGTTCAAGAGCAAATATGTACCTTGAGTTGGATGATAAGGATAAATATATCAAAAAATATAACGAAGGGCAAATATAACCCTTTCTAAGAGTACAAGGGCAAATATGACCCTTTTCCCTTCTTATATTAGAAGTGGCTTGATTCAACATGTCTTCCATCTGTATAATCAATTCATTTTGTCTGTCTTCATCATTTATACTCCACCGTTTCTTCGGCATTCTGTCCAGGTTAGGGCTCTTTCATGTTTTCATTGAGATTTTTGTATCATCTTTCTTTTCGTTAGAAAATATTTCACCATTTTATATTTCTTTGACCATATTTGATTGGGTGTGTGAATATTCAAGATTTGATCCAGGTATGTGACTATTTGCTTCTTTCATTAGGGTTTGTTATTGAGTTCGATTTTTCTTGTGTTTTGGAAATCCCAATAATTTTAATTGTTGTGATTTCAATTTGGGTTGGATTATCAGGAAACTGCATTCAGATTTTTGTTGTGTTTTATAACATGCAGTAATTAATGTGATGTTTTGCCGTCGGAATTTAACTTTATGGGTTTCTTTATTTTAGTTGGGTATCAATTTTCTGGGCTCTTATGAGTTTATTTTGGAGTTTTCTCATAGCTTCTAGGCAATGAAATTGAAAATTCTCCCCATTAGATCCCGACGATACAGCGTTCAACTTATGCACGTAACTTGCGTAACCATACTGTATTGGTTTGGTTTTAGTATCTCTTTATTATGTTTTCGACAAAAGAAAATAGCAACATATGAATTTTAGTCGCCTAACGACTGAGAAATTACTGTGGGGAAATTGGGAACCGAGGTTGGAATCCCAATACAGGAATAACTAAAAAAGTGCAGAAATTTCTTGCATCTTCCTAAGCTTGGATGGAGTTACTCAATATATGTGTTCCTAGGTCCCTATAGAGGAATAATTGAGAAAGTGCAGAAATTGCTTGCATCTGCCTAAGCTTAGTGGACATAGTCGCTCGATATTTGTGTTGCTAGGTAGTAGTAAGTACCTAGTGGTCAGTGGATTGGTCGAGGTACAAACAAGGTAACCTAGATACAACAATTATAAAGAGAGAAGTTTATATTGCTTAGGTAAAGTTTATAAGAGTAATTAGCTTGTTTTATCTTTACTTTGTCATATGAGGTTACTTGGTTCTGTTGACATATGTGTTAGGAGAAGACATAACCTTCCTGGATTACTATTTGCTTTAATGGTGAAGTAAGGATGTTATAAGTAGTTGTTTATGCTACATGTCTCAGATGCGCCTTTTCGTGACACGGTCAGAATATCGGAGGTTAAGGATTTGCAATTGCTTATACTCGAATTGACCTATTGATCTATTAGTAGATCTAGGATAAGTCTACTAACCTCTAGAATTTAAATTATCGTCAATGTTTGAATATATAATGATGTTGTTTTTATGCAAATAATTCCCTTCTTATTCTTAATCAATTGTCTGTGTTATGCTGTGAAGGAAAGATTGAACTTCTGAACGATAATGAAGAACAACTCTATAAATTTTCTTGCTTTGGTCTTTCCTTTTTCTTTAGTCCAAAACTCAAGAAAGAGTTCTCTCCTTAAAAACCTTAAAGAAGTGTCCTCGATTTAATAAGTGAGAAAGGATGTACAAACTGGTAAGATGGGAAACTTATTGCAGCCATGTTAGTTGATTCTTGACATTTCAGTTGCAGACTCGGCGTTTAGCTTTTCAATGCTACAATTTATGTTTTTACTATTAAGTTTTGATTTTTGATGGTCTATAGCTAGTGGAATCGTGAAGTTTATTTTTTGTGATTTTTTTTTCATAGTTGATTTCTAGGATGTAGCCTACATTGTGCCTTCTCACACATGTAGTAAAACAATTTGAGCAGTAGTTAAAGGTATGCCAGCAATAACTTTTGGGTCAGTGATCCAGTTTTCATTGTCATCTTTAACATAAAAGACCATATCATTTAACAACGGAAAGGTGAAAGAATTTGATATTTACATCTCCTTTAAAAATTCAATTGATACGAGTTTATAATTTCCAGAAGTCTTTCCAATTTTAAGGGTATTATTATATTCTTTCCTTGGGCTTAATTTAAGGTTTTGGAGGAAAGAACGGATAAGTAAAGGACTAGAGTCTTGTTATTTTCAATTATACCTTCCTGTTGCTATATTTGGTAGTGTTAGTTGGAATATTGTTGCTTCTAAGTTTTGATGAGGAGCACTTGTTGTTGATAAATGACATACATGTGGTAGAGGCTATAAATTTAAAAAAATCTATGCTTTCATGCAAAGGCAAGGATTCGATGGGTTGATCTTCACAATGGCTTTCTAGATATTGAGAGAAAAAATAGAGTTAGATATTGAGAGAAAAATAGAGTGAGGAATGTGCACGTCACGAGTTTGAACACTGTTCTTGATCCAAAATCGGGAAAAGTATCTAAGTGGGATCATAATAGAGAGTTTGAACTCTGTCCATATCCAAACTGTTGAGTTTTCCCGATGAACAACTGAGGTTTGGCTAGCTAACTAACAAGGGATTCTTCGACTATTAGATAAAAACGAGTCTTTTCTCGACTAGATGGATCTCTCTTAGTTTTTATGCATATAGCTCAAACTATATATTTGAAAATGTTCTATTAGTTCACTAATCTTATGATATGGCTTCAAGTTTTTACTTAATACGAAACAGCCTCGCCGTGAAATTACAAAACCTTGATGTTAGGTTCAAGAGTTGTAGTACAAGACCCCTATTCTAGAATAAGTGACAAATTATTATCCTTTTGAAATACCATTTGAAACACAGGAGGCTCACACTTTCAAACACAAAAAATTGATATTTTTATATTTTCCTATGTAAGTTGAAGTACAATGCAAGTAAATTTATTATTTCAATTTTACCATGTTGGGTTCCTTTCTTGAATCTTACTCCGATAGCACCATATTGCAATAGACTGTGTATTTACTTATGCCCAATCAAAGTTAGAAAAGTTCATTAGGGACATTCATTTGACTTATATTCAGACGTTTTAGCATGGTTCAATATTTTTTACGCAATCTGCAATGCTGTGTTTATTTCAATTTCACTTATATAAGTGAAACTTTGGCCTTTCAATATGTTGCTTCCCCATATGTTATATTGCAGCTATTGCCTTTCTCAGTCTTCACAACATTTCGTACTCTAAAATTATTGTCACTAGGATACCAGTTGTAGCTATTTATAGTCTGTTACTTGATGATGACCAAGAATGAATGAGATTGGAAATTCATCTTTTTGGTGAGATTACTCAAAGTAAAAATTTCACAATTGTGATTTGGTGATGATAGATTGTACACAGACGTTAGTGAAGTAGTTTCGTCGGCTCAAGTGAATACTCATATTACATTGAAATAAAATGTTGTTGTTGTGACTATGGCATTTTTAATCTTTCTGTTCAGTATCCCCTTTTAAACTCACTTCTTATGTTTGATTTTCTCCTCATTCTTTCTCTTCTCGCATTTTTTGGGCTTCTTCTGTAAAGTCCTTCACATATTTGACTCTTTTCCTCACTTAAGTTTCATTTTTTATACTTTATGTTATGTAATATATGATTATAGTAATGTTTTGATAAAGTTTCTGTATTTAGACTTTAACTTCTTGTTCTTGTGCTTTACTGATGTTTTGGTAATTTTTCTTATGTGGATGCTTATGTTTTGTTTTATTTGGTTATTCCATGACCCCTTTTGGGCTTCAGAATGAATAATAGTGTTTTGAGTTTCTTGTTTTGTAAAATGCTTACAGAAATGAGTTTTAGGTGTAGTTGCATTTTTCGAAAGGATTTTGATGATCTACTAGACTAGAAAAGGTGATCTTATAAAAGTGTCTTGGGTTGCACTTTTGAACAATTAAGAAATATGTCCAATGTCTGATTTGGATAGTACTATTGTTTTGTAATGGATCCTGTCAAGTAACAATTGTTATGTCACTATTATAACTTAAGTGGTAGGGGTTTGTGTTCAAAAGCCATTAGTTATGCCTAGATTTGAATCCCAATAAGATGCCTCAATAATCAAATATCCTATTTTATGTTAATATCACACTCATTTTATTCCTAACCAATAATCAAATTATGCAACCTAGCATATATATTGTCAACATTTCTTCTACAACTGATGCTTTCTCCTTTTGTTATCAACATAATATGTACTACTTTTCTGCATTGCACCACCCTTTTATCCACTCAACTGTTACAAATGTAGATGACGTTCACTTTTGCTGTTGATAGTGTGGACTCTGCTGCCTGCCTGTTTCTTGAAAATTGTCAGGTACTTAGATTTTGAAATCACTCATAAATTCTTAAATGATATGCTACTATACTTCTCATTTACTCCTCATATCTACATACTAAATTTATTTTCCCTTGGACTGAAAAACAATATTGTGGAATGTAAATAACACAACCATGACAACAAACGAAATAACTGTCATTATAATATCTATATATATCTATATCTATATGCGAGTGTGTCTCCATGTATGCACTATCCTTGCATTCAACTCAACAAAAATTTTACAACGTTGGGCCCGTGCTTGCACGGGCTACTCTTACCTAGTTTCTTAAAAAAACAATTGAAAATTCAAATTGAATCAGATCAGATTCAAAAGGCTGAGGATTGGATGTTTAATATTTGTGCATCCTAAATTATATATATCACTTTGATTAAATAGAAAATAAAACTCAAATAGAAATAAACTCACAAAAATGTTAAATTCAAATGGTGGAGGATTATATGTTTATTAATTTGTGCATCCTAATTTATATAATTCCTTTAGATTTAATATAAAATAAAATAAACTTTAAAAGTTAAAAAAATTATGATCTAAAATATATTTATATAATTAAAAATAAAATATTTTATATATTGGGATGAAAGTATTACAAATTTCAATAATAGTTATTGTCGAATATAAAAGAAAAAATTATTCTTCATTAGAGGTCTACTGTTATAAAGTCACATTTCACCCACAAATAGATAAATCATGTAAGAAAATCGATGCTCAATACGAATATCAAACACCATGTAAAAATTATTAAAAACAAATAGGAAACTCACATCATTACAACAAATAACAATACTATATTTTGTGTGACTCCATCGAAGAAAATTAGATATACGTTAATTTAACACGACACTATCTCTCCATAAGATATATCTCTACACTAAATCATAGATGTGTGACGTTACATAATAATAAAAATACAACGACACCTGTCTATATTCATACAATAAAATATAACACAATATAATAAAATACATTATGAAATAACACTTGCAAGCATTAAAACAAAGTGTTAGAAAAGTATTTTAAAAAGAGAAAAAAAATTTCTCTGGTTTTTTTTTAATAAGTTTTTTTTTTAGTTTTTGCGTAGATCGGAAGGACATCATTTTCAATCCAATTCCCGCCGATCAGAGTTCCGGTGAGAACAATCGTTTGAAGATGGCCGGGAAATCCAGACCTAAGCCATTGAATGTTTACCTTTATATTCCGAATATCATCGGTGAGTTCTCTTTTGAAATTTCTGTTTTAATACTCTCACTGATATTCGCCTTTCAGCTCGGAAGTATTATATCCATCGATTTTATTTTATTTTTTGTGAAATTTTGATGTATTGGAGAACCAAAATGATGAACTGAAAAGCAGAACGGAGTTCTGTGTTTTGTTTGTCGAAAGCAATGTTGCGTCATTTAGGCTCTTATTCCTGAAATTTCTGTTGTTTTGATTTTTTTTTCTTTTCTATTAGGAGACGATATGTATGTTATTTTGATATTGTTAGCAATAATTTTTTGATGTTTCATATTGTTGATGTAGATTTTGTTAGAATCTCTTTTTCTGGCAATCATGATTCATGTCTATTGTTTTTCAAAAGAGATCGGTGATATTCGGAATAATATAACTAGGGAAAGTTGTTTGGTGATGCTAGATGTTAGTGTTTCTCGTGGAACCTATTTGGATTTGTTGGAGCTATTTTTTTTTTAACAAATTGGATTTTATGTTAGGCTTTCCATGTTATTTGTTATGTCCTAATTGCTGCTGTATTTGCCTTTTCAACTGCTTTATTATTTGTTACTTGAGCTGAGGGTCTTCCGGAAATCACCTCTCTATCTTCATGAGGTAGCTTCACGAGGTAGGGGTAAGGCGTGCGTGCGTACACTCTAACCTCCTAGATCTCACTTGTGGGAATACATTAGATATGTTGTTGTTGTTGTTATTGTGTATACAAGTGATGGAAATGAAAATGGCTTTGTTAAATTAAGCACTTTCCTAGTTCCGTTCCATTTTGTGTTTGATTTTCATTTTCTTACACCTCTAATTTTTTGTTCTCATTTGTTCATAAGAGATACTTTGCTGCACTGCAAGTTCTTGTGCTCTACTGAAATTAGGAAATTAGTTCATTATTCTTTTTCATGATGCTCTTGTCGTGGTCTTATTAACGAAGTAAAACCAAGAAACAAGCTCTGCCTTATGTAGTTATGTATTTTTTATTTTTTTTTTAGAATGAAAAAGAAAAAGATAAGATCCTTGTCGATTTTTATGAATATCAAACTTCACTTTCCATGTGTATGCCAAGCATTTGTCTGTGTTACTTTCAATTGATCCAGTCTGTATATATTTCTCTTCCTCTTATATTCGTAGATGTTTTGATAGTTTATTCGTGTATCTTTGTTATATATATTCAATATTGTATATTTTGGTTTGAGATTACTGTCAACTTTAGTAGAACTGAGAAAAAGAACTCTGTACAAACAAATGCCACTTACGTAACTCTTCGGATGTTAAAGTGGGTATACAGATATGTTGTGCTGAATTAGTTGTTACATATGTTGTTGGATGCAGGGTACCTGAGAATTTTGATGAATTGTGTTGCATTTGCTGTGTGCTTTGTGGACAAAAAGCTATTTTCGCTTCTGTATTTTGTCAGGTGAATTCCCTTGATTTATGTTTTTTTTTTGGGGGGGGGGGTTATGGAAGTGGGATTGTTGGTTAATGGAGTTTTTTTTTCCAGTTTCGTTTGTGATGCTTTGGATGGCTGGTTTGCTCGTAAATTCAATCAAGGTAAGAGGTTTTCTTGTTTTATGTTTGATCGATACTATTTCTTCTAGGTGCTTGATAGTCTCAGTCCTTGATTTGCTGGGTTTATAGTTTATTATTGTAAATGACAGAAGTCGAAATGCCAAAGTGACTAGGTCCAATTTTTGTCTCAATTCTGACAAGGTGTCGCAAATTTTTGGAAGTAAAAGTTATATATTCAGAAATTCCATAAAGAGTACTACGAAATACACTTATATATATATATATATATATATATAAGAGATTTAGGGAATAGTAGGAGTGTAGCCAAAAGAAACGTAGATCTTGATTGAGCAAGAGTAGGAGTGTAGCCAAAAGAAACGTAGATCTTGATTGAGCAAGAGTAGGAGTATATCCAAGTCCCGAACTGAGTTTGTTGCTACAATACTAGGGGCTTGGCTTAGTGGAGGTGGTGCAGTCTAGCATACTAAGCTACCAGAAAACTAAATTGCTACACGTGACTGAGTCATAACTCTGAGTTGAAGATGACCAAGATCTTATGAGTGCAATTGTAGCTTGCCTAAAACTGGTGCCGTTTGACTTTTATTCTCAGCATGTATTTATCGACCAAGCATGATCAGGGAAGAACATGGTGTCTGATGAGTCCTGAAGATTTGATGAAATGAGACTGTGAGGACCCTGCATTGATCTTGTACACCAGTGGTTCAAAGGGGGAAACCAAAAGGAAAAGAAATATTAGCTCAGGTCCAAAATGTTAGCAGATGCTGGGAATACAATTCAGCTGAACAATTTCTGTAGTGTCTACCACTTTATCATGTCCATGATCACTCCTGTTTCCCCTGAGTTCTTGTGAAAGGAATTTGACAGATATGGTATGAGTCTCATCCTGCAGATGAGACCAAAACTGATAATTCATAAAAGGTGTACTGGAGTTCCTGCTATGCATACACGACTAATATAAGGTTATGAAGCAAGTGCAAGTTTTACTTCAACAGCAAAGCTCTTGCATCTTGTGATGTGTGGCTCGTCTATGCCTCCTTTGCCCATCACACAGCAATGGGATCAATTACTGGGCATCAGTTAGTAGAATGTTGTGGCATGACTGAGTTTGATGGCATATGTAATCCCATTGGACGGAAACACAGAGGAGGTACTGTTGGCAAGCGCTTTTCATATGTACAGGCTAATATATTATTGAATAGTGAGTGTGGTAGCGACAAAACCGGAGTTAGGGAGCTTTGCATTAAGGGTCCTTTGTCGTTCAGAAATATTGGAAGCTACCTGAGCTAACTTGGCAATCATTTGCCAATGATAGGTTTTTCAAGACTGGAGGTGCTGTTAGAGTGGATGAAAATGGATATCCCATGATTTTGGGATGAACTGATACTGATACTATCAAGTCAGTGGATACAAGTTTAGTATTGGAATTTGAAGTAGTTCCGTTGGAGCATCCATGTTGGTGTTAAGATTACTTGGCAAAGACCATGGTGAAGTGGTGTGAGCAATTGTTGTCCCTAACACTGAGCTCAAAGAAAGAAAATTGAGGGATTAAAACTTGCACTAAGGCAAGAACTTTCGGAATGTGCGAAGGAGAGATTGCCACGTATAAGATACCTAATCAGTTGTCTGTGTGGAACTCACTTTCTTGCAACTCTATGGGGAAGATAAAAGTGAAGGGGCTGAAGAGAAAGTTGTCTCTGAGGACCCACAATATGTTTAAATACTCAGCAATCGCCTAGAGGTAAAGTATTGAATAAAGATTATGTGCTACGGCGGCAGGGAATAAAGCAACGCTCCTTTATCTGAGATTAGAACAGGCTACACTTTTTCAAATTCAGTTAGGCAGAGATGAAAATATTCCTTAGATTAAGTAATCAATAATGGATCTATTTGAGGCTATATATTGCTGGTTTAGAACATACATGAATGTCTGACATTTTCTGTTAACATATTCTAAGTGTAACCAAACACAGTATAGAAGTATGATATTATTGGACAGTTGCAATATGCATTAAGGAACTTCTATCTACTCCACTCCTGCCCTTTTCCTTCACAATTTAGACACGCACCCCTCTTTAAAAGGCAAGTATTTGTATACCTTTCTTGGCCTCTTGGCTAAGATAAGTGTAGCATGTGTTCTTATTTAATATCTGATATGTGGACCATCGGTCCACACAATATTAGCTCAATTTTTTAAGGGTGGTGGTGGTGGTGGTGGTGGGGTAGTCTGTTAAAGTAGCTTGCTAACTGAGCTTTTGCTTGTTGCCCATGTGCTTCTCTACAGTACGGACCTGGTGCACCCCAGTAAATCTTTCTGGAGTTTAAGTTATTGGTTACTGGTGACATGTGGTCGAAAATTTTATACAGGTTAATAACTTCATTAAAAAAACAAGGGTTATAGATCATAAAGATGTCTATCATCTGTGAGTTTGAATTCTTGTTGTCTGGCTTTGATAAAACTATATCTGAATTTCATATGTAAGACCCGCCATATATTTGATTGTCAATTTTCCTCTCTGGATTCAGCTTCAACATTTGGGGCTGTTTTGGACATGGTGACAGATAGGTAGTGCCACATTTCTAACCCTCAACTTTAATCCCTGCCCCAAAACCCTTGTGGTTGAACATTTAATGCACAGCCCTTGCTTTCATATTAGGACTCAAATTTGCTTTTTTGTTTATGTGGGCTGTACGATTTTTCAGGGTTAGCACTGCCTGCCTGCTGGTTATTCTTTCACAGGTTTATAGGTATCTTCATCAACTCCTGTCTGCGTAAGCGTTTGCACTGTTAAAGTTCTGGCATATTTAAGATTTATTTCCTCCTGTGTCTTCTTGCTTTCAGGCCTGGTTTAGTTTTCTTGTCATTGCTTGCGCTTGATATTTCCAGCCATTGGTTGCAAATGTATAGGTAATTAACTCTCCAATAGCACATATCATTTAGGCAAAGATTGATTTTGATTTGTGTTTTCTGTTGTAATGTGTTTAGACTTCTGATTATCATGTGTTCTCAACTGAGTTTTCTGGAAAATTATTGCAGTACCTTTTTAGTAGGAAAGACAAGTCACAAAGATGTCAAAGACAGCAACAGCTGGCTATTCAGGCTTTATTATGGAAATAGGATGTTCATGGGCTACTGCTGCGTGTCATGTGAGGTAACTATCTCTATCAATTCTGGAAAGCTGAGAAATTCTTCATGTGCACACAATTGTTATCTGATTTTAGTTCTTATTTACCAGGTTCTTTATATTACATTGTTCCTTCTTGCAAGGAAAGAGACTGAAAGTCTTATCGATGTAAGATCTCAGCTATTATGATTTTCATATCTTTCTATTTTTGTTGGCTGTGTTTAAGAAGCTTATTGACAGTTTCTGCATTTCATATTTAGGTTCTTGTAAACACTACAACGGCAAGTTGGATTTATCTAGTCTTACTTGCTCTTCTTCTTTTCGGATGGGCAATCAAGCAATTTGTTAATGTTATACAGGTAGATAACTACTACTTATGCTAGTTTTCTTATAGCCCATGTAGTATCTTATATGCCCGATGTTCTAAATATGACAATTATCTTCTGGTTCAGATGAAAACCGCGGCTGATGCTTGTGTGCTGTATGACATGAACAAAAAACATTAGCATTGACATAGACCTAAAACAAGAGGGACAGTGCATTTTGGTTTTCTGTATACCGCGTTATAGTCACACATTCAATTGTCCTTCCCGGTAGAAGCTTCTCTCGTGATGACTTGAATTGGGAAGTTCTTTGATGCATCCATTTTGTAGGAAATGATCTGAGATTTTCAACTAACAACTGCTTATGGCCTAAGACCGTAATCATGTATGTCATTTCTCCCTCCTCGTTGTGTCTAAAGTTGGATATGATTCTAACGGTGCCTTTGTTGTCGATTTTTTGTTTTTGTTTTTGTTTTGTTAAGTTGGAATGTACATACTCTTTGGCTTATCATAGTGATCTCAATTTACGAATAGCCATTGAATTTTGTTCCCTCTTGGTTCAGTAACTTTTGTTTCGATGATCAATATTTAATATTTTGTAGTTTTTATCCACTTGTCTCCAATTTAAGTTACTACTCTTTAATAACTTTAGAATCAATCTTGTATTGAAAAGGGGGGAAAATGTTGAAATGAACTTCCAATTCATTGTGCCATACACACTGACTATTAGTTACCATTTACAATTGTCGTCACCATCTACTACTATTACGACACCAATCATTATCGATAATCATCACCATCAGTTAAAATAGCACAAACAAATTGAGAGAGACAAAGAAACATGAGTTAGAAAATTGCAAATAGGAAGAGAAAGAAGATTTTAAACAAATGAACAGCTTGAAGATACCATTTTAATAATGCTACAAGATGAATCTTCAATCAAAAAATATAATCTCACAAAAAATAAATACATTGCCTAATATTGAAGATAAATTAATGAAACGCCGCATTGTGATTAGTATAGGCTAAAACCAAAAAATTGGCTGATGATTATAGCAAGGCCTAAACCAATTGCAATAAGGGAAGAAGCCTAAGTGAGTTTTTCAGTAATTCTAGGAACTCTATCTTTTAGTGCCTGACTACATGACCCTATAAACACAGTATAGCTACCCATTGCCATAACTGTTCCAACCAAGAACAAACCCCACTTTCTTCTTCTTCCCGATAACTGTTGTGTTAATGTCTTTGTATACACTAGCATCACTATCACCATTTTCCAGGGCAGCAAACTGGGAATTAACTTCAAATGCTTCTTTAATTTCCGTTGCTCCGATGACAAGAAGGTGAAGCCTACTACTCTTGTTCCCCATGTACGAATAACTTCAATGTGGAGTCTGTCCTTTAAGAGCAGAAACAACAGGCCAAAAATCAACTGCCCAGCATTATGACCACAACCCCAGAGGGGTCCCACTGCCGCACTCTACATCCTTGTGCGGCCTATCGACAAAGGAGCCAAAGCAGCAAGATGGTCAGGACCTGATAGGGTGTGTAGGCAACCAGCAAAGAAACTAGTCCATGCACTGCTTAGTAATTCATTACGAACAAATCGACTCCCCAGTGCTGCTGCAGCGGGCCCACCAGCCTTAGCTGCCGCTTGGAAACTAGCAAAAGCTGGTGAAACAATGACCGGATGGATGAGCATAACAAACACGGCCGACAGAAGAACTATGGTACTTGCAGAAAGGGCCTGAATGAAATCATATAAAACAAAAAACACGCTGAGGAGAAAAACAAGTTTGTTATAGAAGTAAACTGCAATGCATGGACCATTAGTGACCTTTTATAGTCAGTTACCTCGTGCTATGAAGTTCAATGTATGCTATGCAGCTGAATAAGTTATAAAGTTAAATGGTATCATTGAAAAACCATATACTGAACATTTTTATTTTACACGGCAGCAAAGTGAACCTTTCTGTAAACCCGGGTTCAACTTCCTAGTGTTTTATCCAACATGTTTGACAAGTGTGTGTGCTGATTATGCTAAAAAGCTCTCTACAACTGGCATCATTTTGACGTCGGTATTGCACTTTCATAGTGTTGTTCAACTGTTTCTAACTTTCAACAACACACCAGTGTAATCCCATAAGTGGGGTCTGGGGATGGTGATGTGTTTGCAGCCTTTCCCCTACCTTGTGACGGTAGAGAGGTTGATTCTGATAGACCCTCGGCTCAAGTGAAGTATATTAAAAATAATAGATAAAAAGGTATGTTTCTATTTGAACAGACGGCTGTTGAATATAAACTAGTTCCACATAGAGATGAATAACCACTTGTAAATCAATAAACATTTCTCACAAAAGGCTCATAAGATAAGAAGACCATACAATAAAGATGACCATAGAATATAGATAAGAAGACCATGCAATAAGTTGTTGCAGAGACCCCACTTTCGTCATTTTGTATAAGTAACAAGTTCAATCCTTAAGGCTGCGATATTTAATATTATTTTTCTTCTTTTTTGATTGCCAAAAGATTATTTTTCTTCTCTGCTTTCATTGTTGAAAAATAGTCACAAAGTTGAAAACTGTGCTGCATATCCATTTCCACATATCATTATCGATCATAAAACAAATTATATCCATTCCCAGAGCCATCCAAATGACATTCTTCTATCAAAAAAAAATTCACACTTTTGTGACAACTTGAGGGTCTAGTAATTCAACCCATGGAGAGAACGTATTTCCAAGTATTTACTTCAAAACTTATTGAGGTAAAGTTGCAAAATATGCTACGTGATAACTTTTTTTGTGTTTCTACTTTTTTTGCTATTTGTTTTTCAAATAATTTGTTTGGTTTTATTTGAACTATGGTAAAGATTGAGTTATATTGCCTTTCTCAATGCTACGACTTTGGAAAGACTATCTGTGTTTTACTGTTTCAGATAGTAGATAAAAAATTCATAGATTAAATGTAATTGGCAAAAATAGTAGAGGGTAAAATTTTCATTGTTTTTATTTAAGAACATAACTCCAATATTGAATTAAATGCTAGTTGATGTACCTTTACAGTACATTCCAAATTGAATTTGGCAAAAGGATATAAGCCAAATCATTCGTAATATCAAATGCTTCATGTGATCAATACATGGAAACTTTAAAAAAAAACGCCCCAAGGCCTAGCTCAAATGGCAAAAGGTGGAGGATTTGTGACTTAGATCACATGTGCAAGCCCCACACCATGCAAAGCGAAACCCAGTATTTAAGTGGAGAAAGGTAGGGGGCGGACCCATTATCCACCGAGTTTAGAAGGCTGTATGGTCCAAAGGTCTCAGGCAGACTTCTTGGTTATCAGAAAAAAAAGTTACCATTTGGTACTGATGCGAGAACTTCGTCAAGTTTAAGAATGTAACAACACATTTGACAGCATACATCATTGTGATGACTGCATTTTATGCTTTTCAAGTACCCAAATGATCTGTCCCCATAAACTAGGCAACAAAAACACCTCATAAGCAAATAGTAGAACCTAAAGTTGTTAATCAGCGTTTTGAATTCTACCCAAGTCAACAGGATGACATAGCAATCATGTTCTAAGAAACTATCACTTTTTTATTGTCTCAAGTATTCCGCTCCAATTAACAAGCACAGATTTGGCACAACAACCACAAATAAAAAATTAAATTAGCGAAAAAGGATGCTTAAAAACTATAATGTAACTTTTCCTGTCCAACAAAAAAAGAAGCAAACTAGAGGTCCGAGAAATCAGAATGCATTAACTAAATCAGGTAATGAATGTGTTCCATTGGCACTAAGAGTGAGAGCTAATTTCTTTTAAGGTTGGTAACTTGGTATATCCAAATTGTGTAACTGTGTAAGGTCCAGCAAAAGAAATGACCAGCTAAGATGTTTTTTCCTGGATACAGAAACCACTGAGCTAAATGCAAAATCTACCAGACAGCTCTTCAAGTACTTCATAAGATTTTAATGAAGATGAAATATCCACCGAACTTGAAGGCATGAATACTACATTTACAAATGTTTCATCACTATAAAGATTTTATTATCTCTTTTGCTACCAGCTTAATTGTGCAAATTTAGTTTTCTTCCTGAGATTCAAAGATGCTGAGACATATCCTCCATAAAAAAGAAATGGAAGTCCATGAATGGCTAGAAAACGGATTGCACCTTAACTGTGATCATAGTTATCTTCCTAAGATATTTTATCTTATTAAGAGATGCTTGGGTACGTCCTTTCAAAACTGAGGCAATACAATGAATGGGCTTGCACCTAAGTTGCACCTTAACTGCAATCTTATTTTTTCTCCTTTGATTTTATTTCAAGATGTTAAATCTCAAATTCATTAATTGCTATGCTCAAATCAAGATGAGAGTTACTTGTCTCCCTGAGACTTATGTCAAGTTTGAATCCCAAATTCTTGATCACCATTATCAGACCATGAGACAGCCACATGACCACTTCTTGATACAACGCTTTTGAAAAAAACTCTGGATCATATAACACCCAAATCAAAGGTTTGGTTCACTTTCTAATTTAAAATCTTTAATGAACCAAAGGAGTCCAGTTACTTTCTACTTTAAAGTTTAAGTAAACCACTGCTAATCAGAAATCACACCAACTGCTTATACTTCTAGTTTTCACAAATAGAAGTTGTCTTATCCTCAAAAAAAAGAACCAGAGTTTAATATGGCAATAGATGCAATTATTCGAACTAAAGCATCAATATATATTTAACTTTTGAGATGGATAAATTTGAGCCTTCTATAAAGTTCAAATGTAATTGTTTCAGCTTGTTTAGGCCATTTATCGTATTCTTTGGTTCCATATGGCCCTTTCTCTTTTAAATCCTATTAAAATAGGATAACCTTAAACAAAATCAGTAGGCACAACTAATACTAATATGTAGCTATGTTTTCACATGCTAGGAAACCACCACTGATGGTTTAGTTGGATATAATAATTACAAGACCAGCTTAACCGAACAACAAACACCCTTAATGTGAGACTTCTAGTCATTTGGTCTACATGCGCTTTACTCTTCACTTGGAAACGATCTAGAAAAAATCATTAAAAAGCAAAAAATGGCATTAAACTAAGCTTTATCCTAGTTAACTTTCTTCAAATGCACTGAAACTTTAAGAAAATGGATATTTGGGTCCTACCAACAGGGACACCAAGTTACTCAGTCCAGCACGGCAATGGACGGACGAAAAGAACCACCTAGTGTTTTGTCTCCATTGAGAATTGAACCTGATACCTCACGGCTGCTGCACTAGAACAATTATGTGGATATCCAACATGAATTAATTGAGCATGGATACAAAGATTAATACTTGGTCCATCCCTTTTTTTCGACATTTTTTGCTTATGGCAATGTATATCAAACAATGATCCAGTATGGAATTTTATGGAATTTAGCACCAAAATCAACGACAACAAAGTACCTAGTGTAGGGTATGGGGAAGGTAGAGGGTACGCAGACCTCACACCTACACCTACCTCAGAGGTAGAGACGCCATTTTCAATACACCCTCAGCTCAAACAAAAAAAAAAAGTCTAACTTAACAAATAAACAAAAGAAAAAGAATACATTTTTATCTATACCAAAATAAAAATCTGAATCTAGTCAAAATGAACAGTTCAATTTTAAAAAAACAAAAGGATTATTCATTACCTTGTTTTGCTGAGATATCCTTTCACCTATCAGCTTGAGAAAATGGGTCTTCGACCCGGATCCCAGAAATACAAATGGATTTTCTTCATACCCATTTTGGGTTTCGGAAAATGATGAAGAATCATGGCAGCACTTGATGGATAACGAGTTGACTCGATGCGACTCAAGACGCAACAGTGAAGGGAGCTTAAAATCTACATGACGAATTCTAGTGGAAAGAAGAGGATGAGAACGATTCTGGTGATGGAGTTTAGAGGAAAATGGGGTTGTTGAATAGATGAGTTTCTCCATAACAATGGCGGCTTTGAACTACACAATTTTGGCCAATTTTACTCTATATTATCTTCTCTGTAGTTTTACAGAAATTTGCAGGAAAGAGAAAGGAAGTTAGGTTGTTTTGAGTTTGGTATGAAAGTGGATAACTAGCAATTTTTAAATTCATAATTTATTTATCTAGAGAATTATCGAAAAAATGATTGCACAAATTATAAGTTTCGTTTTTAAATTATTGTCAGTTTTATAAATATTTTTTTATTTGAATAACTAAACTTATATACAATTTCGACATATATAACATGACATAACAAGTGTGTCAAATACTCTTATGAGCATAAGACTCTTAGGGGTCGTTTGGTACAAAAATGAATAACGCATAGATTACTAATGCAGGGATTAGTAATGCAGGGATTAGTAATGCTTGGTTTATTTTTATCAAGTGTTTGGTTCATTGTTTCCAATCCCAACTTGTATTTGAAATCAAATTCTTTAAAAATCTCTTTTTTCCAATTATACCCTTATATTATTATGTAATTGGGTCAAGGTAGATAATTATCGAAAAATATTTCTTGTATGAATTTCTAACTAGTTATGAGAAGAATAATTTTGTTGTCATGTTTTCAATTTTCTACTTAAATTATTTGAGGATAAATAATTTTCATCTTAATAAATAGATCACTAATAAAATGTTAATTTTAAATTTAAATAAGATAATGAGCTACTTTTAAAATTATAAAGACGGTCAACAATTGGAAAATTGAATAAACCATGTACATTCACACATAAAAGAATTGCAAATTATAATTTTAATATGTATGAAATTTTTTTAAATTGTTCAAAATACGAATAATTAGTGATATAATTGTCTTTTAATTAGTAAATGTTGAATAACTCACATTTTAAATTTGTATTGATTTGAATTAGATATATTTAGTTACAAATAAGTCTCTCTAAATAATTTATAAACTAATTTATTTAAATAATTTTACTAGTACAAATATAAAACATAAAATCAAGAAATTAAAATAAAAATTAAAAAGATTTGAGAGATATTTTTGTCTTTATGTGTTTATCCCATGGTATTATATCCTATGTATTACTAATACCTCCAAATGGAAGGTATTAGTAATACATCACATAACACCATGTAGGATGTATTAACTAATCCATGGATTAGTTATACATAGGCTCACATTCCTACCAAACACAGTATTAAATTATACCACATCTAATACATGGATTAATTTTTTTAATACAGCCTACCAAACGTCCCCTTAATAAAAAAAACAGAGAGAAGGTGATCAGAATTTAGGGATGTATTTTATTCATGATGCAAGATTGGTATTTTTTAAATTCAATTAGTCAAGTAAATGGATGTTTTAAGACCGTCAATAGTTTGGGGATAAAATTAATAATTCACCCCGAGTCAAGGGGTATTTCTATCTAATTTATCTGGTTTGAATTATTTTATAATTTTATTTTGTATAGAAAAAAGTATTGAAAATATCTCTGAACATGATCATCTTTTTGAATTAATTATTGATCATTGAAAACACCTCTTAAACTCAATGTGAATTATTAGTTTCATCTATAAACTATTGATATTTTTTTAAACAAATATTTTTACTTAACTAACTGAACTTAAATATACCTCCAATCCTGCGACACTAGTGTGTATTAAGTACTCGTCAAGTTAAAATATGTTTTCAACTCTTCTCTCGACTTTTTATTAATAGCCTCATGTTCCTATATGAGTTTGAGACCATTTGTTTTGTCACGTGGGATAGTGGGAGTGTATACAAATTTCAAGTAGATGACTATTTTCAAGACTACTATATATAGTTCGAAAATAAAATTATTTATTAATAATTTGCGTCAAGTTTAGAGGTGTTTTTTTAATACTTCTCGATTGTTATTATGGTGATCTTTAATATACCGAAAATAAAATATTTTTTCAATCTTCATCGTGTTCGATGTGTAATAAAATATAATTTTAAAACTATTTATGTATAATTTAAACAAAAAATATACATTGCTCCTATTTACAAAATCAATAATTTACGTCAATTTCAATATGTTTTCAGTACTGTAACAAAATCAAAACGATTCAAATGAATTAAAAAATGCTTAAACTTGACCATAAGTTATAAAATAATAAAAATTTCTACAAAGTACACATTTTTAATAAAAACATAACTGATCGAACCGAACCATTAACACACTTGCATAGACTACTTTGCCTTCCAACCCGGGTTTGTCAATTGGGTTTTGTATTCCCTGAAATGATCCGACCCGAATAAATTCAAAAAAAAAAGAAACCCTAGCAACTCCGCCTATATGAACTAAAACCCTTGCAAAACCCCGCCTTTCGTCTTCACTCTCGAGTTCCTTCAAACGCAGTAGAAGCTGAAAAATGACGCTCGGAGAAAGGCAAGGAGATGAGAAAAATGACTCAAAGTACTGCGGAGTTGAAACGGAGTTCAATGATGACATGCCTCAACTTCTCTCTCTCAACATTCATGGAGGATTCGACTTTGTTGTCGCACCATTGGTATAGTAATCTAAGTTTCAGTTTTTTTTACCAAGAATTGATCAACCCATTTGTTATCGCATCATTATTTAGTAACCCATAATCCTAAATATCTATAAAGCACAAAGTATTTGGCACTATTAATTTTTTGTTAAAAAAACTATACTTGGATATAATTGGTTTAGTTTGCAAAATGTGATTAATGGTGACCAATTAGCCAGTCACATACGGGCTTGAATTGCCCAATTTTGCTATGTGTGAATGGTCAGTATGTCACCTACAGTAAGACTAATGGTGTTGTCTAGCCCAATTTTTGGTGAACTGTGATCTATGTAAGTTCACTCAGGCTGTCGACATTACATTTCCTTTCCAAATATTAAGACTTGGGTTTTCTAGCTGAGTAATGATTGGTTAGATATGTGATTTTTTGAGAAATGGAGGAATTTAACTATTGCAGCTAAGCTAATGACAAAGGTTTTTGTCCTCTTTTGCAAGAATAATTTGAGGAATAGACTAGGTGGATTGTCGGCTAATTACATATGTTTATGATCAAAATCATATGTTATTTGTTGTAGGATCAACAGTTAGGTGATACTTGCAGGGCCATCATTATTTCCTTTATGTTTCAACTACACATCTAAGTTTCCTTTTTTGATTGCTAAATACGCATCTAAGTTTTTCTTTTATCTTGTTCAAGTAACATGTTGATGTATTGATTTCATGAGAATCATGGGTAAAAATCCATGCTCTTCGTATGCATAGAACGCTTTAGCAACTGTGAGGTTTGACTTGATTTCAGGGGTCATCTGATTCTTGGTATTGGGAAGGTTTTTTTTTTTGTTTTTTTTGGGGGGAAGGGGGATAATTTGGAAGGAGAGGAACTATAGAATTTTTTAAGACAAAAGCAATCTTGTGCAGAAAGTCAAGATGAATCGTATACTTTTGTTTCATTTTTGGTGTAAAGTGAACTATGTAGAGGACATCATTAGTGTCTATTTTTGTTCCGAATTTGGTTCATGGGGTTATCATCTAGATTATTTAGTCAAGTAGAACTTTTTCTTCAATGAGAGGGTTAATATTATCTCGTGGGTTTGCAATGGAATCCTATGGCCAGAAGTGTAAGAACTCTTACTCCTGCGCCGTATCCTTCCCCAACTCCCATCCCTCTTACCTCACCTCCTCTCTGGCCTTGTCATAGTCCATATCTACCTGCCTCCTGCTTGTTTTTTTTATAATTTGGTTGATGGTAATTATCTAAAAGAATATCTTAACAATCATTTCATACATAGTGTATGACCAAACCCAAGGAAAACTACAAATCTCATTGAGAGTCTTCTCAATAGCAATCATTTCATAATAATACTACTCACTCTCAACTAGTCAATTTTTTCTCCATCCTTCGGTGTCATAATAATTCTCCTTTATCTTGCAAACCAAATGATCCCCATGAGTTAATTGTCACAGCTTACAACCTCTGTTACTGTAAGGTTAGAATCTTAATTTGAAAGATATTCATAGTGAAAAGACGCTTCCATATCATCATGAATATAATAGTAGTTGATTTCGTCACGGATGCCTTTTGACCTTTTAGCAAGAGAATAGTTCTAGATTCTCAAAAAGACGACTAATATTTATCAAATTATAATCACTTGCAATATATTAGTATCCTTTTCAAATTATTGCTTTTATAACCTAGAGTTATTGCCAGATTGCTTCACGATATGAAGGCAGATCAACTTGTTTCTATTCCAATTGTCCAGGACTAAAAATGGAAAGACTAGATTTGTCTTACTGTGTAGTTTTTAGTAATATTGAGCTCATTGACAAATTCTGGTAAAGGTAGCTCAAATGATCTTTTCCTATCAATCCTTTAGCAGGAAGCAATTGAGAAAATACCATCTCTTGGAATCTCATTAATGAAGACACAAAGAGGGTGAGAGATGGGACAATTATTGAAGAGAGGGCTGAAAAAATAGAAAAATCGCTGATAGTTTGGTAAATTAAATTGAGTAATTAGTTGGAACTTTCCGATTTTTCTGCTAGTGGTGATTGATCGATGGTCTGGAGATAGTAAAGCCTAGCAAAGACAAAAATGTAGCACAAACATTGAGAAAGACATTGGAATTTGGAGAATTTAGCGAAAGATGGCGTGTTTTTTAAAGTGAGATTGTATGTAGAAACCACAAAATTATATTACTATTGTTATATGGACTTTGTAGCCACAATTTACTGAAAATCATCATTACCTTTATCAAGACATTTATTGAAGTTTATGTTGTGTATGTTTGCTAAAGATATGCATTCTCTTGTTTTTTCACTAAAAATATATCTTACTTGTTAGAGTGTATTAAAATAGTATATCTATCTTTGCTTGGAGTGCTAAAAAGATGTATAAGGCTTGGAGTGCTAATAGTTGGGAAAAGCTTAAGGAGAGAAATCAAAGGGTCTTTCAAGGGAAATAATGCTCTGTACAGAATATTGAATGGGAAGTTATTATTGCTTTAGGCTTTTGGTGTAAAGAGCAGAATATAGAAGAAGAAATCCAATTAGTGGATTTTATAGGTTCCTTGTGATAATCTACCACTCTTTTATAAATTTTGGAGGTGACCAGCATAGCCCTGAATGCTGATGAATATAACTTTTACCAATTTCAAAAATAAAATAAAATGGCAATAACTCTTTATAAATTCTATTTTAAGAAATATATTGTTTTAATCCTTAATTTTGTGATGCAGATAGATCCTGCTTACAGGCCTAGTTTACTGGTGAGTAGCAATGGTGGATCTGGGGTGCTTCCATTCGCTGGGTCAGACTTGGTGCTAAGCCCTTCCCAATGGAGTAGTCATGTTGTTGGTAGAGCTTCTTTCTGTTCATTGTTAGATTAATTTATATTTGTTGAACTGAGTGTTGTTTATTATTTTGCACGGGGAGCGTGTTGTCAATCCCCCCTATCGGTTTTGAAACCCCTTGTTAGTCTCTTAATGTCTAATTTACACATTTACTGCTTTTCAAGTGAAGTATTGACACCTTTATTGTTGTTTCTTTCATTGCACTGCAAAAAAAAGAATAAGAGTACATGAGTTTATTCTCTTTGGGTTTACTCAGTGAATTAGATGCAGACTTGGTGTTTTTCCTTGAATTGTGGAGGTGCTAGTCTTGGACCATTACATGAATCCTGAGCTAGGTGGAAAGAATCCAATTTTTATTTTGTGATGCTAATATTGTTTATAGTTGAGAGGATATATATTGTAATATCCATGGATGACCTATCATTGTAAAACAAATTGTTTGTTAATTGTATCCCGGATAGTCCTTACTCCTTACCATGAAATCTATTCATGAAGGTTCTAAGTAGTGACTGATTTATTAATGGATCATTCTTCATATTTATCTCAATTTTATTATTTCCTGGCATGTGTGATCTAGGTAAAATTAGCTCATGGCTTGACTTGGATTCTGAAGATAAAATGCTTCGGAGGGATTCTGAGATTACTTTGAAACAAGAAATAGCCTGGGCTTCTCACCTTTCACTGCAGGTGAGACTCTTGAATATTCTATGTTGTGCAAACTGAATGGAAACTGATTTGCCAACATTTTCTTTTCTCATTATTTTTATTTTCTGCAGATTTGTGTATTTCTTGCTGTTTAGTTTCTATAAATGCTTCTATGTCTGTGTCTTTTGTTCCTACTGTATACAGGGTTGCCACCCACTTGATCCCCAATTCAATAGTTGTCTTTCACCTTTGTACTTATCCAACATACAGAAGTGTGCTTCATTCACATAGAAGTGTATCAACATGCAAACTAGTATTGGATATTCTTCTAATAACAACTTCCCTTTTTATGCCAAAGCGTCTTAGGGGTGTAAGAAATGTGCTTATTTCTCTCCATCAGACTCTTTTTAGCTTGCCTTAAACAATGTCAGAAGTTTGATCAAAAGCACCGTGTTGATTTGACATGACGATGTTCCGGTGGTGTGAAGATGGTATGTGGTTTATATCAGATTTTGTCAAATCTGATCTTAGACTTTGACTTCGCGTCAGTAGATTAAGAAGATGAAGGGCAACAAGAAAGAAGCACATGCTGCGGTTACTCTTCATTCTTTTCTGTCTATTACTTGCTCTTTTCCGGTAGGCTGTATGTGATTTGAAAGAAAGCCGCTGAGACAAGTTAGGCTGAAAGAGAGCATGTTTATAACCAAGGGATTTAAAAGAAGATGTTAACACTTCGGGTATATATATGTATAATTTTTACACTTGGAGAGCAGGGGTTAAATCCCAGCCAAGACAGAACACACTAGATGATTTCTTATTATCTACCTAAGCTTTGGTGAACCAGAGTTCCGCGGTACTTGTGATGGTGGGAATTAGCCGGTAGCTGGTAGAGTAGTCAAGGTGTGTCCAACCTGGTCTGGACACTGCTATTATAAGAGGATTCTTTCAACTTCTTCAATTGTTCTCCTAATTCTCAGCCTTAAACTCAATGTATGTAAACCTGCATTGGCTAGCCACTAGATTTTCCTAGGGCAGACAGCTGCTAAGGATAACTCGAATTTGGCGTTAATTGTTTATATTTGAAGGCCAATCCTCCTTGGGCAGAGAACTGCTAAAGATAACTCGATTTATAGCATGATTATTTATTTGTGAAAGCCAACCGCTGGTGTGTCCTAACTGTGGATGAAGCTAGAATAAAGACCATGTGAGACTAGTGTCTGAATACCACCAGCCTTGGTGGACAGAGTTACTACATATCAATACTGGTGTAGGTACCTGATGGAGTAGTTGAGTTGCAAATTGATCCGAACACCACTATTATGATTTATGAAAAGAAAATTCTAGCTGTGAATGCTTCTACTGGATTTTCACCTTTTGCATGCCTCTCCATGTTTGCCTCCATCAAAGAATAAGAAAAAACGGGGATTGTGCAAATGCAGTTACTCTTCTGTTTGCTCTCGCCACCTTTATTTGCTTGAATTAAGCAGCATTTTTGTTTATTGCTTACACATTTTCTGATCCTGCAGGCCTGTCTTCTTCCTGCACCCAAGGGAGTGACCTGTGCTAATTATGCTAGATGTGTGAATCAAATTCTACAGAATCTAAGCAATATGCAGGTGTCAATCTTGTCTTTATTATGGTTTAGTTATTTTTCCTCTGTTTTATTCACTTTCTATACTTGTTCCAGCATAGTTGGTTTTATGTTTCATATTCTCATTTTGATTTTATGTGTTTTGAAGTTGTGGCTAAGGATTCCATTGGAGAAATCTGATGATGATGAAGATAGAAGTCCTAACTCTATGGTGAGTAATTGCTGCATGACTGCTTAGTGAAGATCTCTAACTTTATATCCCCTAGCTGTCAGACTGGTCATTACTGAAAGTCAGTGCCAATGACAGATGTTATAACATTCATCATAATTTTAATGGTCAATTGGTGGACGATATGGAGAGAGAAATATGAGAGATTTTGATGGAATTGAAAATGATTTTGTATATCTGAGTAATAGCCTCTTTTCCCTTATTTCTTTTTAGGGTACCCATGAGATTCCTGTAGGTATAGAAGATTGGGTGTCGTTTTTATAAAATCATATATTTTGTAAGATGTGCTACTTTTGGTATACTTGTCTATGGGTATCTTTTCGCTCATTATTAATGATTTTTTTTCCTGATAAAAATTGGTTTATTCGGTGGCATTTTCTATGCTATACTTGGATACTTCCGGCTGGCTCGTTGACCATGATGATTTATTTCCCTTACTGATATTATCCTTCTGATAAGGAAGTGATTCTGGTTTTCTTTTTGGTGGTACTGGGGTTGTCCTGTTAAAAGTGAACGGTGTTTATCATTTTGTATTGGATGCATTTATTCTCAGGTCTGATATTTAATTATTGTCTCTGATAAATTTCCCGAAAAGCTCCACTTTTCAAATTTTCATTTATGTTATTCGAGCTGTATGTCACAATGCTTGATTTTAATAGATAAGTCAGTACTTTAGTTTGATGATGGATTTCTTTATACCAAGCAGGGTGAAGAACATAGAGATTCATGGGAAATGTGGAACTCATTCCGCACTCTCGGTGAACATCACAGTCAGCTTTCAGTTGCACTTGATGTTTTGTATGTATATAAATTTGTGAAGTGTAGTTATTTTAAATTTAATGTTTTCTAGGTGATAAGCTATGAGGAAAATTCTTCTTTGATTGTTACGTCATTACACTTACATGCGATTTACTTGCTGCGTAGATCCTCATTACCCTCTGTGAATTCACTTGCGCGGTGGTTTGGGGAGCCTGTTAGAGCTGCTATAATTAATTCCAATGTAAGAAATTCAAGGGATTGCCCCTTTTTTCTCCACTGTTGTGCTTGATTCTCCTTTTGTTCTAAGTAAGAAAATGTTACTGTGCTGATTCGAGTATTCGACAGTCTTTTCTCACCAATGCCCGTGGCTACCCCTGTTTGTCAAAACGACACCAAAATCTATTGACGGAGTTTTTCAACCACTCAATTCAGGTAAGCACGTTAACATCCAGTTCAATGATTCAATATGGAGTTTTCCGTTAACAATATTGTTCAATGCATATTTGAATAAGTGGGTTAAAAAAGTGGTGACAAGTTCATTGGGCAGCACAGTCTTTGTTTTCTTGACAATTTGCTGATAAAGGCCATTACTTTGAACTGTTTTATCAACTATAGAGAAAATGCTTCTTTATCTTTCTAAAACAAATTTGCTGATACATTTGTAGGGAAAATGTCTTAGCCCTGGTAGATACATTTTAATTTTACAAATAGTTATTGTTACTGTGTTACAAACTCGGCCATATGTACATATTCAACATGGGTGTCTGGTAATATACTGTAACAGGTACATGTAGTTTTCACTTACTTTTAGTGTATAAAGAATCCTCCAGAATTACTGTCACAAGTATGTGAAGGATGCATGTAACTTAAAGCACAATTCCATTGATCTTAACTGTTCCAATAAGGGGATTCTCTGGTTTGCTTTGTATCTCTTTTACAGGGACAACAAAAATCGTGCCAGGAATTGTCCAATATCATGTGGACATGGTTTTCTTTGGCTGGTTCTTGTGTAGTTTCCCCAACTGAACTAACCAGCTCTTTTTGCAACCAAAGCAGAATTGCTTCGAGTATCTAGGAAACTGGTGCTCTAGGTTAAATAAATTGCTGGAAACCAATCTAGTTGTCCAATTTGAATTTTGACCATTTGACACATCTATTACTTTCGCGACCAGTATGTAAGGTAAGGCGATGGCTGGAAAGAGATAGAAGGATTAGCCGCCTAATTAGTAGATCTGGAAGCATTAGAATGCTAAAGCAGGCTAGCAAGAAGCATAATGGCAACTGCCAAAATTGGTCTTTTGATCCTAAGATACTTCAACCACCTACTGCTCAATGGAGATAACTCTTCTGTAACTCCGTTGTAGAGGAGAGGACCTTTGACATGATGGAATATTAGCATGGTACGTCATCGCTAAAAATAGGAGGTACAGAAGCAGGGTTAGTATTGGTGAACAGAGTCTCATATGTTGTCTTCCATTATGCAGAGAACTGGTAGGATGATGACGCATCTGCCCTGTGAAGATCAGGTGGCACAAAAAATTCGACCATTTGGTGGACACAGATAGAATCATATTGAGAGAAAAGAAGATAGAATCATCCAGTCAGAACTGGATGTGGATATGGGATGATTAGTGATAACTGGGGAACTGCGAATTAGTCGAGAAAAGAACACATTGACTATACAAACAGTGTCTCATTGGTCTATGTCATGCACATGCATAATATTGTAAGGCTTTTTAGCTATCCACCAATTCCTGGATCTGGAAACAACCAATTTCTTGGTTAGTACAAAAAGCAAAAAAAAAAAAAAAAAAGCATATTGCCAGACAATTTTTGAGCTGTAACTGCTTTTAACAATGTGAAGTAGCCACTTGGTGCTCTTTGTGATTAAAAAATAATGTTACATATTTGGGGTGGGAAATAGATTAAGCTGAACGAGATGCAGCAGAATAGACTACCCAATAGTCCGGGTTCCATGTTTACTGGCAGATCTTCAGTAAGGTACCTAACCAAACTTAACTCTGTCATGATAATTGACTCGTCAACCCTGAAGAGAAGTTTAAGGAAAACCAAAAATTATTGGGCGACATAACAAATCAACATAAGAAGTTCGCCACGTTTGATAAAATAATTTTGGGAAATGCTTTCTCTCGGTGATTTGTCTTCGCCATATGCTTTATTTCTGTTATTCATTCTGTAGGACTGCAAAAAATAGTTTAGCATAACAATTGCTGCGAAGTGTTGTGCAAAAGGAAATTGGGTCCCTACCAGAATGTGAGACAGCCCCGGATGGAAACCCTTGGGAGTGTTTAGTTTCACTGTCTAGTTTCATTAGGAAATCAACTAAAAGTTATGAGTCGATCTTGGTGTAGGTACAGAGTGGTGGTAAACGCATGGACCACTTGTCGGTGACTCATTTCTGGGGAAGAGGATTAAATATGAAGAAGAGAGTTCAGTAGTCTGGTCATATGAATAGCCAGTTATAAGGCAGGATTTTGAAAGAGAATTGGAGCATTCCCTGGTGAAAAAATTTGTGTAGAGTATGAAGGAGAAATAGAAATGAGAATTCGAGTGTCAGAGGAGTTCTATTAACTTGATTAAAAGGGTGAGTGTTTGAGGAGGTGAACGAAATTGGGATTCTTTAAAACTGAAGAGCAAGTAGGACACCGAGTGTCAGGGGAGTTGAAGGGAATCGATGTTGTTTGAAACTGGAGAGTAAGCGGGCAAGTAGTACTTGCACTACCGCCATTTTATTTATCAAGATTTTTCGTGTTATGTGACTTGTGCCTGTTTCATTCATTTTTAGTAACTCATTACCTAAATTTTGTACATAGCTTGTGGTTTGAGCTGATATATTGGTAGCTGGTAGGTTTGTTCAGCTTGGTCCAAATCGGTTTTAAAAAAATTGCCCACAAATGAGTAACTGTAGTTTTCGCCTAACAGCTCAAGTAACATGCACATGTATCAGTACTTGATGGATATGCAACATTTCTTAGATGGTTTTATAGTAATTCATCTGTTTATCAGGGTTTTCAATATTTTCATTAGATTGAATGATCTTTATTTCTCAAAAAAAATATGTTTTCATTAGATTGAATGATCTTTTTTAAGCTCAAGTATTTTTGTTTAAGGTGCTTAGGCTACCGATTTGAGTGTAGCATCTTCATAACATCTAACCATTTGGTAGCAAGTTGAGAATATGTTATCTTGTTGTCATATCTACTCATTTTCATATGCTGCTGAGTTATCTCCCGATTTGTTATCTGCATTTGATTCTTCTACTTGTCTTGTTGGATAATCATGATTTTCTTCATTTTTGGGATCTAACCATGACCTCTCTTGCAAATGTCTCCTGCAGATAGTCATCTCTGGACAGCAAATGCAGAATTTCCCCACGGGAACTTCAGTGTCAAATTCTCATAGTAGTAATAATCAAAGTGAGGGCGTTGAGGGTATGGCGTTGAACTGGATTTGAGATTTATTTTGATAATCAGAAAGTCACGGTGATGTATTTTAGCTGCCTTAGTTTCACTCCAGTCTTTTTGTTTTGTCCTACTTCACAGTTTCTTTTTCCATTGTCACCAGTAATACTCGTGATATGTCAAGTATCCATAAAACCACCATTTTAGTTGTCCAGTCAGGGCTGAAGTCCTACAGAAGTTGACCTGTATCCTACATATTTCATGTATATGAATGCCAATTTACATATTCACCTCGGTCTCCTTAATTATTTGTCATCAATATAGCACCAACTACTAACCAAGCAGACCATCTCTTCGATGCTTTGGTGTGACATAATTTTTCTCTATCACACTCTTGTCTCCTTCTCTTAATTCTATATAGTAAGATCTCACCATAAAAGAGTTCGTTCCTATGAATTCCAAACCATACTGTTTTCCCCCTCCACCATCTTCCCCCCTGTCCTATTTGCATCTGAGTGGCCTTATGAATTTGTATCCTTTGTGAACCCCTTGGTATATAAAACAATTGACCATCATATTCTCTTTCGATCATCAGAGCATGCACCTCTGAGAATGCAGGAATTAGGTTGTCTATTCCTTTATGTTCAGTCTTATTGTTAGCAAGATTGCTTTAGTTTGTATTAACATTGTTCAGGCATGCAGCGACATCCGCTAAGGTCATACCTGGACTACATTGCTTATTTATACCAGAAGATGGATCCACTTCCTGAACAAGAACGGTTTGAGGTAGTGTATCTCCTGTGCGTTTGGGGATGTTGTTGACCTGTTGGTTCGTTTGTATTATGTTTCAGTGACACACCGACTTTTTTCTTATTCAGCTTGGCTATAGGGATTACTTACAGTCTCCCTTACAGGTGCATGCTTTATTCTCTATCTTCATAATTTTTTTCTTTTATAGGTAGCTGAACTTTTTTTAATTCATTTCTTTCCTTCAGCCTCTCATGGACAATTTGGAGGCCCAAACTTATGAAACATTTGAGAAAGACACGACCAAGTACATACAGGTACGTGTAAGCTTATTGTCTAAACTTAGTCAGGGGTTTGTTTGTAGTTACTATAGTTTAGAATGTTCTGAAGTGCTAAGCAATGTGGCTTTTACAAAAGAAATTGATAATGGCATTCTTTGCAACTATCATATGCTGCTTGTGTGCTGCTTTCTGATTGAAAGAAAATATCTGCTGAAATTTTATTTGTTATCATGTATTTGTTGTTTTGGGGAGAAACAAGGGGTTGCCCCGTTAAGGAGGTATGCAGATGTTGACAACTTGGTGTTAGCTAGAGATCATACTCTTTCATTGGGCTTAATATTCAGATTTTTGGTGAGCACGAAGCGGAAAAAGGCTATAAGGCCTGCTTCACGCTTTAAGCGAAGCGCTCACTTCATTGAAGAGAAGCACAAATAATAAGAAAAAAAAGCCAAAATATATAGTGACAATATATAAGCAAAAGTTCAAATAAAAAACTAAAAAGTAGATATCACACAATCCTTCATAGACCATACAAACAAAATCAAAGATACTAACGGTTCAACCTAATTCTTATTCTTCTATAGTTCTACCTTGACAAGATTTTTTAAATATTGTATTCCTAATTATCATTATATTGCTCATCATCATCTTCCTTTTCAATTTCATCAACTTGGGATAAACTTGTACTACTTATTTTCTCCTCCTAAGTAAACTTTAAGTATTCTCCTTAAACCATAATGGTTCTTCTCAACTCCACTTGCCTCTGCATCAACACCCCAAGTGAAATACAAATATCCTAAAAAATGCTTCATCTTTAGCATTCCAACAACGATTAGTCATTCACTGATATCATCAATATTATCCAAAAGAATTCGATCAATTGTATTGCTAGCATTGTAAAGACGTCTCAAAGTTCTATTGTATTTTATGAACACTAGGTCATTTTGAGGAGCTTCAGGGTTCTCTTCCTCAATGACCCATTGCTTAAAAATATAATAGAACATTAAGGCTGTGAGAAATATAGGGAAAAAATAATATTGAATTGTTGTTGTATCTACATTATTACATGAGACCCTATTTATAGACCATAGAATACAACCCTTTACCAAATAGGATACTATTTAGTAGTCCTATTCCTATTCTAATAGGATTATATAAACCTATTCCTATTTTAATAGTATTGTATAAACTATTCCTATTCTAATAGGATTGTATAAACCTATTCATATTCTAACACTCCCCCTCAAGCTAGTGCGTACAATTCATGCATCTAGCTTGTTACAAATGTAATTAACACGGGGACCGATGAGGGGCTTGGTGAGATATTTGCAGACTTCACAAAATTGACGGTCAATCTTAATGTGCTTGTATTCTCATTAAATACTGGATTTGATGGATTTGATGCATAATGCCAGTAAATCTCAATGTGCTTAATCTTCGCATGAAATACTGAATTTGATTCATAATGTTGGTGTTGAACTTCCCAACCCAAGCTTGAGAAAAAATTGTTCTAGACCATAGAGTGATCTGCACAATCGATGACACAACACAATCGACATACAAGGCTACTAAACTCCCCCGAGCAACGAAGTGCTCAAATCTAATATAAAGTATATGGATCATGTTGGCATCAATAGATGAGTTAATATTAAATAAGAAAGTCACCAAAATAATTATTGGAACATGCTCATATGCCGTAGTATTAGAAAAAATGGTCACAATCTAAGAAATAAAATTATATAGGTAGGGTCGGAATGATGTCACGACCCAACTAGAAAATAGAAATTATATAGGATGGAACGACCCATTGCCAAAAAAAAGAGAAATAATATGGGTAGGGTCGGAATGATGGCACGACCCTAATGAAAGAGAGAAATTATATAGGTAGGATTGGAATGATGGCACAACCCTACGCAAATCAGATTTGAGGAGTCACCGGAAAAGACGAATGGAACTATGCAAATAAAATCTAAGTTACTGAAAAGACACATGATGTTATGCAACTCAGATATGAGAAAATAGTTCGGAAAAAAAAATCCACGGTACTACACAAATTCAATATGAAAAGTAGTCCGGGAGATGCACGGTGCTACGCAAATCAGATATGCAAAAAAAGGTAGTCACCGGAAAGATGGGACGGTGCTACAAAATTAAATATGAAAAAGTAATCACCGGAAAGATGGGACGGTGCTACAAAATTAAATATGGGAAAATAGTCACTAGAAAGATACACGGTGACCCAACTTTTGCTAACATAATCATTGGCCAGACGGGCGGCATATATGAGTAATAGCCGCCCGCCGACAGCTGAAGCTCTTTGATTGTTTACCAAGATCGTAGAGGCTCTGATACCATGTGAGAAATATAGGGAAAAAATAATATTGAATTGTTGTTGTATCTACATTATTACATGAGACCCTATTTATAGACCATAGAATACAATCCTTTACCAAATAGGATACTATTTAGTAGTCCTATTCCTATTCTAATAGGATTATATAAACCTATTCCTATTTTAATAGTATTGTATAAACTATTCCTATTCTAATAGGATTGTATAAACCTATTCATATTCTAACAAAGGCGTCGTTACAACGCTCACAATAAATTGATCCACTTCTTTTGCATAATATTTGATAATATCAATGAATGACTAACTGGAGTTGAGAATGCTAAAGTTAAAACAATTTTTGAGAGATGTCTTGGGGTGTAGCCGAAGAGGCAAGTGAAGTTGAGGAGAACCATTATGGTTTAAGGGGGGAAACTTCAAGCTTACATAGAAGGGGAAATGAAGTAGCTACAAGTCTATGCCTAGTTGATGATGATGGAGTTGAAGACGATGATGAGCAATATAATGATAATTGAGGAATGCAAGATTTTGACAATCTTGTAGAAGTAGAGCTTAGAAGAATAAGGATTAGATGTTGGACCATTAATAGTTTTGATTTTGTTTGTTCTATGGTTTATGAATGATTTTGTGATATCTACTTTTTAGTTTTTAATTTGAACTTCTGCTCATATATATTGACTCTATTTTCTTTTAATTGCGCTTCAAAGGAAAGAGTGCTTCGCTTAAAGCGTGAAGTGGGGCCTTGTCATTTTTTCCGCTTCTCACTCCCCGAAACATTGATTAGAATGTGTACAACATATCACCCGCTTTAACATTTTCATTTGCATTATCTGTAACAATTTGGACAACATTCTCTGCACCGATCTTCTATGTAGTGTTCTGAAAGAAGGAGAACATTTTGATGGAATCAATAGACAAGTTGCTCCTAACAATGGATTCAAGAAATGAGCTTTTCTTTGGAGAATTCCCCAACACATTGATGTTCATTTTTCTGGTTCTTATCATCCTCTTATCCATCATGATGGAACATTCAAATTTGTTCCATTCTAACCCGATGATCCTCCACAATTTATTTTTGTTTCTTCCACTTCTTTAGTTAGATAATTAACTTCATGATAAGTGGCAGACTTCATTCCCGCACCGCATTGGTCTACGACCTCCATGAAGGCTCCAAAAGGGTCGGTAGAAAGACACAATTGAAGGGGAGCCCTGCATCATAAACCCACCGTGAAAAGGCGGCAACTGCACGTTCCCTCAAATGTTCCTTGGCAACATCATGCAAACTTTTTTTTATTGCTTTTTCCTGCATCATCTCCTGGCTTCTACGGAAATTAATACTCTGAAGTACTTTTCCTACCAATTGATCTACAACTTGACGAGACTATTGTGTTCATGCCCCTTTTTGCGATTTTGCAGGAAGCGAAAAATCCACAACTTCACACTCTTCCATTTCTTCTTCTTCATCATCATCGTCAAGATCAGTTGCATTTGGTTGATCTGAAATTTAACTTTTTAGCTCCTTGTTTTCCCCAACATGCTTTTTTATTTCTTCCCTCACAATCTCTGGGCATTTTGCACAATCTGCGACATCACTATAAATTACCAATAAGGTGTTTGTGGTAAAAAATTCCGCCTTGCAATGTATTGTTACAAAAAATACTTGTGACTTTGCTCCTATTGGTCTCACTAGCTCTTCTACCGCATTTCCTAGCTGGGTCAGACTGAAACATTTTTAATCACGGTCATTGTTACCAAAAAATTAGCAAGGCAGTTACATTTTTTCCCAGAACACTAGTAGAAGTGAAAAAAAACAGAGCACTGGCAGGCAGCAGTAGATGTTGAGAAAAGAACATAACACTAGCAGGCAGCAGTAGATGTCGGAGAAAAAAAACAGAACAGTAGCAAAAAATAAGAAGAAGAAAGAAGAACAAAATGAACCCTAGTCGAGCTTTTTGAAATTCATGAAATAGGATTTCTGAAGTTGCGACTTATTTGTGTCCTTATAATTGACCTTCTAAAAAGGCTTCAACATCAAATGACCATTGTGCTGAAGCGCGCTTCTGCACTGGAGGCAATCACTTCTCTTCAACAGTCTCACTTCAGGTCTTCAAAGCGGCTTCACGTTGCATCTCCTTGCTTCATCGCTTTATGAAGCGCTTGCTTTCCAAAACGTTGTGTATATTCGTAAGCTTTTTCTCAAATATTTTCTTGTGATGTTTGAGGAATCTCATAATTTTTATCTAATTGCAGACTGCAATTCAGATATATGTTCAAGTTGGAATTAGGAACTTAGAATTGAATCTTAAAATGTAACAAAATTCTTCTAAACTGTTCCTTATGGTCCTACTAAAGCAAAGGGTTGTTTGAATTCGCTATCCTAATAATTCATTCTTTTGCATTTTGAAGACAGTGAATGATGGTTGCCCTTTCTCTTAACTTGCATCCTTACCAGTAAAAGCCCAAGAGTGCAATAAAATTTTCCATCTGAAGAAGGAAACTATAGGATCTTTTATGGGTTGTGTATTTAACGTTTTGCCTCATTAGTCATATAATTGAATACTATAACTGCTTGATTGCTTAGCTGTTCATATTTTTATCGTCCTTCTGGAGGGGATTATAATGGGTTTCTTGTTGTATCACCTTCTCTAAATACATACTTGAATCCACACATGTTATACCATTGTTTGGGAAAGCAAGCGCTTAATTGCTTTAAGCGTTGAAGCAAAGCTAAAGCGAGGCATGTATAAAGAAGCAGACACTTCTGGGCTTGAAGCGCGATGCAACCAGAAGTGGCGGCGTGAGAAAAGCAGCGCTTTTATTTCTTTTAATTATTAAGTGATCAATTTTAAAGAATGAAAAGAGTCGTGAGTTACTAGGTCCTTAAGAAATCATAACAGTAAGGTTTCAGTATACTCTTTCTTTCTAGTATTTTTTCTCTTTTCTTTCTTCTTCTTTCTGGTGCAGTGGCACTGCTAGCCTAGGATTTCTTTGTTTTTTCTTCTCTGTTCGTTACTCTGTTTCCCTTTGCCCTATTTAGCTTTGATTGTAACAATTAATTGTTGAATATTTTTTCCGCACAATGATTAAAATACATATTGTTGAATTGTTTTGTTTCTTAACAATGACAAACTCTTGTTGAATTTTTTCTTAATAGTGATAAAAATATAATGGTGATTATTTTTCTTAAATTTTATCCGCGATTAAAAGTGACTGACCTGACATAGATATGGGTACTAAAGTTAGTGAGACCAATAGGACAACAGTTTATGTCTTTCTTGTGACAAGATAACTAACCTAAGGGGAACCTTTTTTCAGTTTTAACTTTTAATATGAACTGTTGCTTTTATATATTTTTCTCTATTTAGTTTGGTCTTTTTCTTTTAAATTATGTTTCACTTCGATGAAGCTTCAGGCTTCACTTAAAGCGTGAAGCAGGACCTTGCTGTATTTTCTGCTTCGCGCTCCCCTAAATTCTGTGTAAACTGTACTATCTCTATTTCACTTAATTTCTTTACCTAGTCCTTTCAATTATTCACAATTTCCTTTCCTGCATGATGAGGAAGAGTCTGTGGTTTATTTAGTATTGTGCCTCAACAGTATTGCTTTACTAGTATAATTGTCTTCCTTGATCACTGTTAACTCCTATTCTGGCAGTATCAAAGAGCAGTTGCGAAAGCTTTAGTGGACAGGGTTCCAGATGAAAAGGCATCTACAATCACTACTGTATGGGTTTTCTCTTGAGAATTATCTGTCTTGCTTTTGATGTTAAGTTACTCATTTAAACGGCTCGGGGTGTTGTCTTGAGTTTACTTTTTGTGGCATCCTCAGCTGTTAATGTGACTTGTTCAAATGCTTGTTGTAGGTCTTGATGGTTGTTGGGGCTGGACGTGGACCTCTTGTCAGAGCTTCACTGCAGGTTTAAATATCTTCCTCTAGAGAATGTCAAAACTAGGAAGAAAATGAGAAATATGCATTTGCCTTGTGCCAATAAATCATCTTATATTTTTTGTTTACCTTGTTGCTGACAGGCTGCTGAAGAGACTGGACGCAAGTTGAAAGTTTATGCTGTTGAGAAAAATCCAAATGCAATCGTCACCCTACATGTATTCAATTCACTGTTGTCTTTTGTGATTTAGTTTCATGAACTTTTGATGTGTGGCCATTGTTGCTATTCATTTTCTTCTCAAGTCTAGAATGTGTTTAGTTCTCATAACTCCAGTAGCTATTCAAGTTAGTTGAAAAATTAAAATGCTGGATTTCTAAATTTTGGGGCTGTTAATATGCTAGTGTATATTTAATGAATTTGAACTCTTAAATCTTGTGAAAGTTGAATTGAATGTGTCAAACATGGTGAGACATCCCAAAATGTGAAGTGTGCTAAGAGACATGTTACATGTAACTGATGGTTATAATAATGTTACATGTACCTGGTATGTGTAAATGGAGAAAAGCATAATTTGCATTCTAGAAAAATTGTGATTCCTTGCATCTAGCGTCTGCTAGGTTTGAGTTGGCCTCTTGGCCATGTATACATTCTATGGAAGTCCATATCAAATCTAACAAAACAAGAATATTACCTTATCTTCTTTCCACTTGGTCTTCTAACAAAAGAAAATGACGACTCTGCTTGAATTAAGAATTTACTAGTTGGAGGCTCCTCTTGCGTTGGATGTCTTTTGAGCCAATGTTCTATGGGTAAGGTTTGCATACATCCTCCCCGCTACAGATCTCACTTGTGGCATTACACTACGTATTGTTGTTGTTGGATTCTGGGCAGTGTAGATTGGATTAGGCCGTAGGGATTAATTATAGTTGAACTGGACTGAATCCACACAGTTTCCTTAGTTTAGTGCATGTGACATCACTTATGGATTCAGGGTCTTTGGCTTTTTTTAAACTGAAAAAATAATAATATAAAATGGGGTGTCTTTGTTGACTTTAAATTTGATGGAAAATCCAAAATTTTTATTGATGTTTTATTCTCTTTCCATAAACTCTTTGTTGGAAGATCTGGGAGCAGACGGTCTTCTACTTTACCATGTTAGCGGACTCTCACCAGTGTTTTCTTTGGTGAACGCTATTTTTGACAGAGCTTACTAAAGATTGAAGGCTGGGAAAAACTTGTCACGATAGTTTCAAGTGACATGCGCTGCTGGGATGCTCCCGAGAAAGCTGATATTTTGGTATTAAACTGACTCTTTGGATGAGGAAACAAACCATTTTATCCATAAAATATAATGTTTGATCTTTCATTTGCAAATCCTCATTTGAATTCCTCTCGTCATTTATTTTTTACAAATACAGGTTAGTGAATTGCTTGGCTCATTTGGAGACAATGAGCTGTCACCTGAGTGTCTTGATGGTGCTCAAAGATTCCTGAAAGAAGACGGAATTTCAATTCCATCATCGTATGTGTTCAGATGTTTTATAGTCATTTGCTTTTCATATTCAAGGATATACGCTGGTTTAACGCAATCCACAGAGTTCCATCTCTGGTGGTGAACTGAAAATCATAAGTATGGGTTAATACTGCTCATTGGCAAGCATCTGCGGTAGGAATGTTCTCATTAGTTCTCATGTCTGATAATTTTAGATTGTTGTGGTTCCGCTTGAACTTATTTGAAGAGGTACAGTGATTTCAAGAGGAGCACTGAATTACCTTTTGGTGACTTAAACACATAAAATAGGGATTTGTCTCCTTGACACGTGATGGCTTTCTTTCCACTTTTCCCTGTAGTTTCACTATTTAATATATCCTTGACTGCGAATTTCTCAATCGACCGAAAAATTTAATATTTTTCTCTATGCCTAGAAATACTTACTAGTATACCATGATATTTAATTACTTTGCTTATCTCAGGTATACAAGTTTTTTCCAGCCTGTGACTGCTTCAAAATTATACAATGATGTAAGCTTTCATCTATATATATATATATATATATATATATATATATATATATAATATATATATATATATATATGCGGTTCATTGATGATTGGCCTCCATTTTGAGTTGTTATATGTATTGGTGCTATTGTCACAGATTAAATCTCACAAAGATCTTGTGCACTTCGAAACTGCTTATGTTGTCAAGTTCCACCGTGTAGCAAGGCTTACTTCTCCTCAACAAGTAAGTTCATTTAAGTCAAAAGAATCTTGATTTAAGTTCTATAATTTTCCAGAAATGAGATCAGAAAATAAGTTTATAAACTGTTGAAAAGACTAAACATTGCTAAGTGTTCAAAACTCTGATACAAGTTGCTTTACTGCTGAGCCAAGGGAATAGAGATTCATAAAGTTATCTTTGTGAATTCTCTCCCTTCAAAATGTTGCAACTGTTATTGGAAAAGACAAAGAGTTAGTACATAAACATAATTATATTTGTCAATTAATAGAATCCACTTCATGTGTTCCATGACCGGTGAAGTCAGTAACCATGAATCAGAATAACACCCATGTTTTCCACAAGAGCAGGAAAGAAAAAAGTGAAAAATTAATGATATGCTTGAAGAAGGAAAATGTTGACTCTATAAGTAACAGTGATTTTGGAATGTGGTGCATCTCATTTCTACTTCCTGTAGTGAACCACATCATCTGTCCTGCTGAATGTAAAGAGAACCTGGCGTTAACAATGCTTCTTTCACTAGAAATTTAAAGAGGGAAATTACACAAAAAGAATAGAATTAGTAAGCAAAGAAGGCATAGGTTCCACCAGTGTTAACTCAAATGTATTCCTTGATGCAATGTGTTCATGTATGTCATTGGGAGGAACTTCCACTTCTGTAACTTACATTTGGTTATTCTATGTTTCCTTAGGTCTTTACATTCAATCATCCAGAGGACTCAACTAGGAAAAGCAATCACCGGTATACAAAGCTACGATTTGAGATACCGACTGACACTGGATCAGCCCTGGTTCATGGTATTTGTTATGCTCATATACTGATTTCATGTGCTTTACTTTGTCTGGGAACTCCATAAATGAAGAATGATATTTGTAGTTACTAGTCAGCTACATACTCAGAAATTTGTAATCGTCGGTGGCAAGAAGAGGGGTGTCTAAACACGCTCACATTGTGAAATTAGTGTTGGATAATATAGTCAAACTGTTGCCTTAGTCTTGAATAATGGTGTAAAGATAGATACACTAAAGAAAAACGTGACATTTTAGAGATACACATTGAACCCAGTCTAATATCAATCCAGAACAAAAATTATGTTCCTGTGTTACTAGTTTCACAATTTACTCAACTGTTGAACCATAGCTTTATTTATTTTTGGCTAGTGGGGGTTGGTTTCACTAGTACCTAGTTTACAAGGAATGTGTACTACTTCTGCTCAATTGTTTCCCGTCTGTTTTTTCTTTTAAGTGAGGAGAAGTCGTTCATCCTTGTGACTTCATTTTGTTGATGCCAATGGTAATCTACCGATGAACATATAGCGAAAAAGGTTTCCCTTTTAGTGTTTAATGCTGTCAAGTATTATCGTCTAGTTTAAATGTTCAGCATGAGGAATTTATCTTCTTCCCATGAGCAATGGGAATGGTAGAAAGTAGTATATAGTTCTGGGTGATCTTTTGAACTGATTGGTGTTAGATTGTTGGTTTTACCAATGCTTGGTTTACTAAAGTTTTATATAGGAATAGTTTCTGTTTACTCCTTGACTTCTCATTGATTTTTCCTATGAATAACAGGTTTTGCTGGTTATTTTGATGCTGTACTTTACAAGGATGTTCATCTTGGTATTGAACCATCAACAGCAACTCCTAACATGTTCAGCTGGTATGTTATTCTTTATTCTGCCTGCTTGTAGAGGCATTTGACCTACAATTTTTTCAATTGTCTAATCTTGTCTATTCGAAAGTGATAGTTGTATATTCAAACACCATCTCTATAGCTATTATTTTGTTTAGGGTTTAATTATTAACAATTTCTTACTCATTCTTATCAGGTTCCCTATATTTTTCCCATTGCGAACACCTATGTGTGTTCAACCGGGCATTCCTCTAGAAGTTCATATTTGGCGTTGTTGTGGTACTTCAAAGGTAATTACTTCCTTGCATGTTTGTCTACTTCCCATTATGTATCTATCACCTAGAGTAATGGTTTTGAGGATAACTACATGAAGTGATTTGAATAAATTTCGAGCTGAAGCGAGTTTCCCCAATGATCACTGTTGTAGAAGCATATATCCATACTCAAGAACCCATCTTCATTGAAGTATGAATTTGCTACCATCTTCATTGACTTATTGCTTGATGTAAAATAGGTTTGGTACGAGTGGGGCGTGACTTCTCCCAGCTCATCTCCTATACACAACTGCAATGGTCGCTCATACTGGGTTGGATTGTAAGAGTTTCTTCAGTATGTTTTGAGCTTTCGAGATAGCATGACGTGATATTGAACTTCAAATGCGTAACAAGTCTACTGTTGCTTGTTAAAACTGTCGTAATCATGGTTTCGTATCGCTTATCTTTCGATGAAAGTTGCTGGAAATGCCAACTGCTGCTCAACATGCCAAATTGATTGACTGTGCACTTCATAGTGCTTTAAATTTTTGTTCAGTAGAAATTTTGTAGAGTTTAGGTTCAGATAAAATCTTAAACTACTGTACTAAAAACAATCCTTTTCTTTAATGAATGTATTTTGGGCTGTGCTATATGTGATCTTTTTTATGTAAAATCCTACAATATATCGTCAGTCAATACCATCGATAATCATTTAAAAATTTTAAAATAGTTTGTTGATATAATATTAGATCAATTTAAATATAGATAAAATAAATAGTCTTTTAACGATTTAATATTCATATTCCAATACAAACATCTTAATAGTTAGATGTGCATTTAGACTTGGACGATGTCCATCTTAATATTTAGATATGCAGATTCAAATGTGATAATCTTAATAAATATAAATAAGCACTAAATCAACTTATTACTAAATTTCGATCGTACGTTGCAGGATTTATTTGGGATGGCTTTCAATATAATTTTTTCTATACTCGAAATTTAAATTCAAAATCTTTAACTAAAATAAGCATAGGAGGACATCTTTGGACCTTCTCAGAAGATATTTAAGTTAATATAAAGAGAGACAAAATGCGCATTGATTATAATTTATAACGATAATGACTCTAATTTTTTTTCTTTTATTAAAAAATAAAATAATGAATCTACATTTTTTTCCTAATATTAAAACAAAAAAAAAAAAGTTAAGATAATGACTATAGATATTTTTTTATTCTCACAAGAGATCATCTTACATTTGTCTTCCCTAGAAATCTACTATGATAATTTTTGGACTTCAAAAAAAAACATTTTAAGCTAGCGGTATCTTTGTTCTTTTGTAATAAATAAATATAATGATGGGTATGAATTTATACATAAGATATTTTATTTATGTTAAAAATTAAACTCACATATTAAAAATTATAATAAATAAATATAATAAATAATATAATGGGTATGAATTAATACATAAGATATTTTATTTATGTTAAAAATTAAACTCACATATTAAAAATTATAATAAATAATATATAAATAAATAAATATGGTATGAAAAAATATTGTTAGTGAGAAACAATAATTATGTGTTTAATAGTAACATATGTTTGTTAATTACTACTAAACATATATTTAATTTATAAGAACTTTATCTATCAATCCAAATAAATAATACTGAAAGAATATTCATGTGAAGAAAAAACTGACCAAATCGATACAAATTGTTAGGTTTTGATAAAATATTGAACCAAATCGTCCCATGTACTATCGGTCCATTATTTTATCGAATATCTGCTATTTTCATCAATATATTTGTTGAATAACTCAGGTCTCTACTATATGAAAGCCCGAGTTCGAGGCACAATAGCAAACCAAACAATGATTCATCTTACTTTCTTAATCTTTTCTTAAAGTCGAGATAAATATAGATGACAAATGAGAGGATTGGATTGAATTTAAGCAAAATATTAACTCAAATTTTAATGAACAAAAATGAATTGAACTGAAATTGATCAAGCTAATAGATAAATGGATCAATAATGAAAACCGATTAATTGATCAGACATACTAAGGATAGTAGACTTATTAACCAATGCTTCCAATTATATATTTATTCATAAAAGAATGAATTAATTTTATAATAATAATTACAAATTATTTTATTATTAATCTGTACATTCCTCGATTTAATTTTGAAATTTATACAACTCAAATTCATTTGATTATCAGTTGAGTTTCACATGATCATGATGTCACGACTTAAACCAATGATACATATTAATTACTTTGAATCTAGGTTTATACAAATTCGATTTTGGGGTTAAGTTACACCGAACTCCAAAAGTGCATGTTTACCATATAAACTTGAGTTTTTCCTTTCTAAGCCTTTTAAAAAAATCTCATTTTCGATCGGGGGCGGAACCAACTTATGGTTCAGGGTTCATCTGAATTCCTTGATTGGATTGAATAAGATTATTATTTATGTCTATATAGTAGGTATCGAACTCTAATCAATCAATTCACGCATTTATTTTTTCAAATTTTAAATCATTAACAAAAAAATCTAAATTTTTCTAATATTTTCAATATGATATTCGGTTAAACTGTCACGTGTCTGAAATATCAATGTTGCATATAAGGTCATGTAACTTTCCATCTCTCACTCCTACTTACCCAAAACAAACTAGAAATGCAACTATATTTATTTCTTTCATTTTCACACAAATTCCATAAAAATAGAAATAAATTGAATTGTAACTAAAAGAATATTTTTTTTAGATAAACTCCAAAAGAAAACATCACTGCTGATGAAATAAAAAAATATTATATTTTTACAAAAAGAGGACCCCTCAATCACTAATATAAGGAGGACAAAAAACATATGGTACCATATATACATATAGCCCATTGTTTTTCTCTAGAATTATGTGTTCTAATAATTAAATTAATTAGCTGGAATTTTTTTGATGAATATTAATTAATTAATAGATCAAATAATTCAGAATACAACTTGTGTATTCATAACAAACCTCCAAAATATTGGCTGTGGTTTTTGCATAGAGAAAGATAATAACATAATATCACATGGGTGCCTATAATTTCTCCTATTTTTGTATATTATAAATAAAGTAAATAAAGTAAGAATAATATATTCTACTTTTGGGCATTTTTTTTAACATAATAATAAGGATGTGCCCAATCTCTCAAGCAAATTTGAGTCGATTAATAGTTTTGCTTATATTCATGTCATTTTATTTAATGCGTAAAATTAAACAAGAAATACTAATATTTTGAATCGACAATCAAAGTTTTAGTCATTGTTTCAAATGTAATTAGAAAATAATTATTTTTCCATCCAGAAATAAAACTTGAACAATAATATTACAGGATAAACATGGAATAACTATTGTAATTAATGTTAGAGTTGGAAATTTGAACCTAAGAATTGACTAATTTTGTGAATTCACTTGGGAGTATATATTACCCAAATTATAGCTTGTTTTTGGTAAATGAAATTAGGTTAAACTATTTTTATGTGACAAAACAAAAATACAAATTAAAAGAAAAGTATTACACTAGTGAGTGTTTGACTTTTTAACGTGCATCTAGATTTAATCGGACTCTAATATAGGTATCAGAACCCGATGAAAAAAAAAAAAACAAATATAAGTTACAATTTACTAGATTACTCCTATTTAATAATGGTAAACTAATTTTGCTCTTAAATATTGTGCATATTTCTTTAAATTTTAAGAGTATAGTTGAACATAATTATCAAACTATTGTCTTTTGAACTTTTAAAGTGATAATTAATGTGAGGAATTTATCATAATAATATAATTGTCGCTATATTAATAATTAACAGTAATAATAAATATAAACATACATCTAAAATCAATACTCTATATAAATATCGTCATACTTAGAACTCTGAATGTAATAATATTAACTCAATTATCGTTAAATATTTTTACGATAATATATAACCACTAAAGGAAAATACATTGTCACACTACATATCTCTATTATTATAATATCATGATACATTCTTGAAACTAAAACGACAGTTAAAACCAGACAACAAAAAAGTAAAATAACTATGTATATATACTACTATCTCAACCTATAAATACCTCCATCCATTCACAAATCATTCACTCACCATTTCTCCAAGAATACACAATGGCTTCCAAGAAGTTTTTGTCTACTTTGCTCTTTTCCTTTCCCTTAACCTAATTTTCTTCACATTTGTTTCAAGTTGTAACACTTGCCCTAAACCTAAACCTAAACCAAAGCCATCATGTCCACCACCACCATATGTACCAAAATACAAAACTTGTCCAATTGATACCTTAAAATTAGGTGTTTGTGCAAATGTTCTTGGATTAGTTAATGTTGTTGTTGGTTCACCACCAGTCACACCTTGTTGTAGTCTTATTTCTGGACTTGCTGATGTTGAAGCTGCCTTTGTCTTTGTACTGCTATTAAGGCTAATGTTTTAGGGATTAACCTTAATGTCCCTATTTCATTAAGCTTGCTTCTTAATGTTTGTTCAAGAAAGTTCCTTATGGATCCAATGCCCTAATTAAATGAAT
>CM040625.1:1079483-1143866 GCA_022817965.1 Solanum lycopersicoides | reverse complement strand
TTAATTTCTTTACCTAGTCCTTTCTTCACAATTTCCTTTCCTGCATGATGAGGAAGAGTCTGTGGTTTATTTAGTATTGTGCCTCAACAGTATTGCTTTACTAGTATAATTGTCTTCCTTGATCACTGTTAACTCCTATTCTGGCAGTATCAAAGAGCAGTTGCGAAAGCTTTAGTGGACAGGTTCCAGATGAAAAGGCATCTACAATCACTACTGTATGGGTTTTCTCTTGAGAATTATCTGTCTTGCTTTTGATGTTAAGTTACTCATTTAAACGGCTCGGGTGTTGTCTTGAGTTTACTTTTTGTGGCATCCTCAGCTGTTAATGTGACTTGTTCAAATGCTTGTTGTAGGTCTTGATGGTTGTTGGGGCTGGACGTGGACCTCTTGTCAGAGCTTCACTGCAGGTTTAAATATCTTCCTCTAGAGAATGTCAAAACTAGGAAGAAAATGAGAAATATGCATTTGCCTTGTGCCAATAAATCATCTTATTTTTTGTTTACCTTGTTGCTGACAGGCTGCTGAAGAGACTGGACGCAAGTTGAAAGTTTATGCTGTTGAGAAAAATCCAAATGCAATCGTCACCCTACATGTATTCAATTCACTGTTGTCTTTTGTGATTTAGTTTCATGAACTTTTGATGTGTGGCCATTGTTGCTATTCATTTTCTTCTCAAGTCTAGAATGTGTTTAGTTCTCATAATCCAGTAGCTATTCAAGTTAGTTGAAAAATTAAAATGCTGGATTTCTAAATTTTGGGCTGTTAATATGCTAGTGTATATTTAATGAATTTGAACTCTTAAATCTTGTGAAAGTTGAATTGAATGTGTCAAACATGGTGAGACATCCCAAAATGTGAAGTGTGCTAAGAGACATGTTACATGTAACTGATGGTTATAATAATGTTACATGTACCTGGTATGTGTAAATGGAGAAAAGCATAATTTGCATTCTAGAAAAATTGTGATTCCTTGCATCTAGCGTCTGCTAGGTTTGAGTTGGCCTCTTGGCCATGTATACATTCTATGGAAGTCCATATCAAATCTAACAAAACAAGAATATTACCTTATCTTCTTTCCACTTGGTCTTCTAACAAAAGAAAATGACGACTCTGCTTGAATTAAGAATTTACTAGTTGGAGGCTCCTCTTGCGTTGGATGTCTTTTGAGCCAATGTTCTATGGGTAAGGTTTGCATACATCCTCCCCGCTACAGATCTCACTTGTGGCATTACACTACGTATTGTTGTTGGATTCTGGGCAGTGTAGATTGGATTAGGCCGTAGGGATTAATTATAGTTGAACTGGACTGAATCCACACAGTTTCCTTAGTTTAGTGCATGTGACATCACTTATGGATTCAGGGTCTTTGGCTTTTTTTAAACTGAAAAAATAATAATATAAAATGGGGTGTCTTTGTTGACTTTAAATTTGATGGAAAATCCAAAATTTTTATTGATGTTTTATTCTCTTTCCATAAACTCTTTGTTGGAAGATCTGGGAGCAGACGGTCTTCTACTTTACCATGTTAGCGGACTCTCACCAGTGTTTTCTTTGGTGAACGCTATTTTTGACAGAGCTTACTAAAGATTGAAGGCTGGGAAAAACTTGTCACGATAGTTTCAAGTGACATGCGCTGCTGGGATGCTCCCGAGAAAGCTGATATTTTGGTATTAAACTGACTCTTTGGATGAGGAAACAAACCATTTTATCCATAAAATATAATGTTTGATCTTTCATTTGCAAATCCTCATTTGAATTCCTCTCGTCATTTATTTTTTACAAATACAGGTTAGTGAATTGCTTGGCTCATTTGGAGACAATGAGCTGTCACCTGAGTGTCTTGATGGTGCTCAAAGATTCCTGAAAGAAGACGGAATTTCAATTCCATCATCGTATGTGTTCAGATGTTTTATAGTCATTTGCTTTTCATATTCAAGGATATACGCTGGTTTAACGCAATCCACAGAGTTCCATCTCTGGTGGTGAACTGAAAATCATAAGTATGGGTTAATACTGCTCATTGGCAAGCATCTGCGGTAGGAATGTTCTCATTAGTTCTCATGTCTGATAATTTTAGATTGTTGTGGTTCCGCTTGAACTTATTTGAAGAGGTACAGTGATTTCAAGAGGAGCACTGAATTACCTTTTGGTGACTTAAACACATAAAATGGGGATTTGTCTCCTTGACACGTGATGGCTTTCTTTCCACTTTTCCCTGTAGTTTCACTATTTAATATATCCTTGACTGCGAATTTCTCAATCTACCGAAAAATGGAATATTTTCCTCTATGCCTAGAAATACTTACTAGTATACCATGATATTTAATTACTTTGCTTATCTCAGGTATACAAGTTTTTTCCAGCCTGTGACTGCTTCAAAATTATACAATGATGTAAGCTTTCATCTATATATATATATATATATATATATATATATATATATATATATATATATATATATATGCGGTTCATTGATGATTGGCCTCCATTTTGAGTTGTTATATGTATTGGTGCTATTGTCACAGATTAAATCTCACAAAGATCTTGTGCACTTCGAAACTGCTTATGTTGTCAAGTTCCACCGTGTAGCAAGGCTTACTTCTCCTCAACAAGTAAGTTCATTTAAGTCAAAAGAATCTTGATTTAAGTTCTATAATTTTCCAGAAATGAGATCAGAAAATAAGTTTATAAACTGTTGAAAAGACTAAACATTGCTAAGTGTTCAAAACTCTGATACAAGTTGCTTTACTGCTGAGCCAAGGGAATAGAGATTCATAAAGTTATCTTTGTGAATTCTCTCCCTTCAAAATGTTGCAACTGTTATTGGAAAAGACAAAGAGTTTAGTACATAAACATAATTATATTTGTACAATTAATAGAATCCACTTCATGTGTTCCATGACCGGTGAAGTCAGTAACCATGAATCAGAATAACACCCATGTTTTCCACAAGAGCAGGAAAGAAAAAAGTGAAAAATTAATGATATGCTTGAAGAAGGAAAATGTTGACTCTATAAGTAACAGTGATTTTGGAATGTGGTGCATCTCATTTCTACTTCACTGTAGTGAACCACATCATCTGTCCTGCTGAATGTAAAGAGAACCTGGCGTTAACAATGCTTCTTTCACTAGAAATTTAAAGAGGGAAATCACACAAAAGAATAGAATTAGTAAGCAAAGAAGGCATAGGTTCCACCAGTGTTAACTCAAATGTATTCCTTGATGCAATGTGTTCATGTATGTCATTGGGAGGAACTTCCACTTCTGTAACTTACATTTGGTTATTCTATGTTTCCTTAGGTCTTTACATTCAATCATCCAGAGGACTCAACTAGGAAAAGCAATCACCGGTATACAAAGCTACGATTTGAGATACCGACTGACACTGGATCAGCCCTGGTTCATGGTATTTGTTATGCTCATATACTGATTTCATGTGCTTTACTTTGTCTGGGAACTCCATAAATACGAAGAATGATATTTGTAGTTACTAGTCAGCTACATACTCAGAAATTTGTAATCGTCGGTGGCAAAGAAGAGGGGTGTCTAAACACGCTCACATTGTGAAATTAGTGTTGGATAATATAGTCAAACTGTTGCCTTAGTCTTGAATAATGGTGTAAAGATAGATACACTAAAGAAAAACGTGACATTTTAGAGATACACATTGAACCCAGTCTAATATCAATCCAGAACAAAAATTATGTTCCTGTGTTACTAGTTTCACAATTTACTCAACTGTTGAACCATAGCTTTATTTATTTTTGGCTAGTGGGGGTTGGTTTCACTAGTACCTAGTTTACAAGGAATGTGTACTACTTCTGCTCAATTGTTTCCCGTCTGTTTTTTCTTTTAAGTGAGGAGAAGTCGTTCATCCTTGTGACTTCATTTTGTTGATGCCAATGGTAATCTACCGATGAACATATAGCGAAAAAGGTTTCCCTTTTAGTGTTTAATGCTGTCAAGTATTATCGTCTAGTTTAAATGTTCAGCATGAGGAATTTATCTTCTTCCCATGAGCAATGGGAATGGTAGAAAGTAGTATATAGTTCTGGGTGATCTTTTGAACTGATTGGTGTTAGATTGTTGGTTTTACCAATGCTTGGTTTACTAAAGTTTTATATAGGAATAGTTTCTGTTTACTCCTTGACTTCTCATTGATTTTTCCTATGAATAACAGGTTTTGCTGGTTATTTTGATGCTGTACTTTACAAGGATGTTCATCTTGGTATTGAACCATCAACAGCAACTCCTAACATGTTCAGCTGGTATGTTATTCTTTATTCTGCCTGCTTGTAGAGGCATTTGACCTACAATTTTTTCAATTGTCTAATCTTGTCTATTCGAAAGTGATAGTTGTATATTCAAACACCATCTCTATAGCTATTATTTTTGTTTAGGGTTTAATTATTAACAATTTCTTACTCATTCTTATCAGGTTCCCTATATTTTTCCCATTGCGAACACCTATGTGTGTTCAACCGGGCATTCCTCTAGAAGTTCATATTTGGCGTTGTTGTGGTACTTCAAAGGTAATTACTTCCTTGCATGTTTGTCTACTTCCCATTATGTATCTATCACCTAGAGTAATGGTTTTGAGGATAACTACATGAAGTGATTTGAATAAATTTCGAGCTGAAGCGAGTTTCCCCAATGATCACCTGTTGTAGAAGCATATATCCATACTCAAGAACCCCATCTTCATTGAAGTATGAATTTGCTACCATCTTCATTGACTTATTGCTTGATGTAAAATAGGTTTGGTACGAGTGGGGCGTGACTTCTCCCAGCTCATCTCCTATACACAACTGCAATGGTCGCTCATACTGGGTTGGATTGTAAGAGTTTCTTCAGTATGTTTTGAGCTTTCGAGATAGCATGACGTGATATTGAACTTCAAATGCGTAACAAGTCTACTGTTGCTTGTTAAAACTGTCGTAATCATGGTTTCGTATCGCTTATCTTTCGATGAAAGTTGCTGGAAATGCCAACTGCTGCTCAACATGCCAAATTGATTGACTGTGCACTTCATAGTGCTTTAAATTTTTGTTCAGTAGAAATTTTGTAGAGTTTAGGTTCAGATAAAATCTTAAACTACTGTACTAAAAACAATCCTTTTCTTTAAATGAATGTATTTTGGGCTGTGCTATATGTGATCTTTTTTATGTAAAATCCTACAATATATCGTCAGTCAATACCATCGATAATCATTTAAAAATTTTAAAATAGTTTGTTGATATAATATTAGATCAATTTAAATATAGATAAAATAAATAGTCTTTTAACGATTTAATATTCATATTCCAATACAAACATCTTAATAGTTAGATGTGCATTTAGACTTGGACGATGTCCATCTTAATATTTAGATATGCAGATTCAAATGTGATAATCTTAATAAATATAAATAAGCACTAAATCAACTTATTACTAAATTTCGATCGTACGTTGCAGGATTTATTTGGGATGGCTTTCAATATAATTTTTTCTATACTCGAAATTTAAATTCAAAATCTTTAACTAAAAATAAGCATAGGAGGACATCTTTGGACCTTCTCAGAAGATATTTAAGTTAATATAAAGAGAGACAAAATGCGCATTGATTATAATTTATAACGATAATGACTCTAATTTTTTTTCTTTTATTAAAAAATAAAATAATGAATCTACATTTTTTTCCTAATATTAAAACAAAAAAAAAAAAAGTTAAGATAATGACTATAGATATTTTTTTATTCTCACAAGAGATCATCTTACATTTGTCTTCCCTAGAAATCTACTATGATAATTTTTGGACATGTCAAAAAAAAACATTTTAAGCTAGCGGTATCTTTGTTCTTTTGTAATAAATAAATATAATGATGGGTATGAATTTATACATAAGATATTTTATTTATGTTAAAAATTAAACTCACATATTAAAAATTATAATAAATAAATATAATAAATAAATATAATGATGGGTATGAATTAATACATAAGATATTTTATTTATGTTAAAAATTAAACTCACATATTAAAAATTATAATAAATAAATATAATAAATAAATATAATGATGGGTATGAAAAAATATTGTTAGTGAGAAACAATAATTATGTGTTTAATAGTAACATATGTTTGTTAATTACTACTAAACATATATTTAATTTATAAGAACTTTATCTATCAATCCAAATAAATAATACTGAAAGAATATTCATGTGAAGAAAAAACTGACCAAATCGATACAAATTGTTAGGTTTTGATAAAATATTGAACCAAATCGTCCCATGTACTATCGGTCCATTATTTTATCAAATATCTGCTATTTTCATCAATATATTTGTTGAATAACTCAGGTCTCTACTATATGAAAGCCCGAGTTCGAGGCACAATAGCAAACCAAACAATGATTCATCTTACTTTCTTAATCTTTTCTTAAAGTCGAGATAAATATAGATGACAAATGAGAGGATTGGATTGAATTTAAGCAAAATATTAACTCAAATTTTAATGAACAAAAATGAATTGAACTGAAATTGATCAAGCTAATAGATAAATGGATCAATAATGAAAACCGATTAATTGATCAGACATACTAAGGATAGTAGACTTATTAACCAATGCTTCCAATTATAATATTTATTCATAAAAGAATGAATTAATTTTATAATAATAAATTACAAATTATTTTATTATTAATCTGTAATTGCATTCCTCGATTTAATTTTGAAATTTATACAACTCAAATTCATTTGATTATCAGTTGAGTTTCACATGATCATGATGTCACGACTTAAACCAATGATACATATTAATTACTTTGAATCTAGGTTTATACAAATTCGATTTTGGGGTTAAGTTACACCGAACTCCAAAAGTGCATGTTTACCATATAAACTTGAGTTTTTCCTTTCTAAGCCTTTTAAAAAAATCTCATTTTCGATCGGGGGCGGAACCAACTTATGGTTCAGGGTTCATCTGAATTCCTTGATTGGATTGAATAAGATTATTATTTATGTCTATATAGTAGGTATCGAACTCTAATCAATCAATTCACGCATTTATTTTTTCAAATTTTAAATCATTTAACAAAAAAAATCTAAATTTTTCTAATATTTTCAATATGATATTCGGTTAAACTGTCACGTGTCTGAAATATCAATGTTGCATATAAGGTCATGTAACTTTCCATCTCTCACTCCTACTTACCCAAAACAAACTAGAAATGCAACTATTTTATTTCTTTCATTTTCACACAAATTCCATAAAAATAGAAATAAATTGAATTGTAACTAAAAAGAATATTTTTTTTAGATAAACTCCAAAAGAAAACAATCACTGCTGATGAAATAAAAAAAATATTATATTTTTACAAAAAGAGGACCCCTCAATCACTAATATAAGGAGGACAAAAAACATATGGTACCATATATACATATAGCCCATTGTTTTTCTCTAGAATTATGTGTTCTAATAATTAAATTAATTAGCTGGAATTTTTTTTGATGAATATTAATTAATTAATAGATCAAATAATTCAGAATACAACTTGTGTATTCATAACAAACCTCCAAAATATTGGCTGTGGTTTTTGCATAGAGCCAAAGATAATAACATAATATCACATGGGTGCCTATAATTTCTCCTATTTTTGTATATTATAACATCAAAGTAAATAAAGTAAGAATAATATATTCTACTTTTGGGCAATTTTTTTTTAACATAATAATAAGGATTGTGCCTCAATCTCTCAAGCAAATTTGAGTCGATTATATAGTTTTGCTTATATTCATGTCATTTTATTTAATGCGTAAAATTAAACAAGAAATACTAATATTTTGAATCGACAATCAAAGTTTTAGTCATTGTTTCAAATGTAATTAGAAAATAATTATTTTTCCATCCAGAAATAAAACTTGAACAATAATATTACAGGATAAAACATGGAATAACTATTGTAATTAATGTTAGAGTTGGAAATTTGAACCTAAGAATTGACTAATTTTGTGAATTCACTTGGGAGTATATATTACCCAAATTATAGCTTGTTTTTGGTAAATGAAATTAGGTTAAACTATTTTTATGTGACAAAACAAAAATACAAATTAAAAGAAAAGTATTACACTAGTGAGTGTTTGACTTTTGTAACGTGCATCTAGATTTAATCGGACTCTAATATAGGTATCAGAACCCGATGAAAAACAAAAAAAACAAATATAAGTTACAATTTACTAGATTACTCCTATTTAATAATGGTAAACTAATTTTGCTCTTAAATATTGTGCATATTTCTTTAAATTTTAAGAGTATAGTTGAACATAATTATCAAACTATTGTCTTTTGAACTTTTAAAGTGATAATTAATGTGAGGAATTTATCATAATAATATAATTGTCGCTATATTAATAATTAACAGTAATAATAAATATAAACATACATCTAAAATCAATACTCTATATAAATATCGTCATACTTAGAACTCTGAATGTAATAATATTAACTCAATTATCGTTAAATATTTTTACGATAATATATAATACCACTAAAAGGAAAATACATTGTCACACTACATATCTCTATTATTATAATATCATGATACATTCTTGAAACTAAAACGACAGTTAAAACCAGACAACAAAAAAGTAAAATAACTATGTATATATATCTACTATCTCAACCCTATAAATACCTCCATCCATTCACCAAATCATTCACTCACCATTTCTCCAAGAATACACAATGGCTTCCAAGAAGTTTTTGTCTACTTTTGCTCTTTTCCTTTCCCTTAACCTAATTTTCTTCACATTTGTTTCAAGTTGTAACACTTGCCCTAAACCTAAACCTAAACCAAAGCCATCATGTCCACCACCACCATATGTACCAAAATACAAAACTTGTCCAATTGATACCTTAAAATTAGGTGTTTGTGCAAATGTTCTTGGATTAGTTAATGTTGTTGTTGGTTCACCACCAGTCACACCTTGTTGTAGTCTTATTTCTGGACTTGCTGATGTTGAAGCTGCCCTTTGTCTTTGTACTGCTATTAAGGCTAATGTTTTAGGGATTAACCTTAATGTCCCTATTTCATTAAGCTTGCTTCTTAATGTTTGTTCCAAGAAAGTTCCTTATGGATTCCAATGCCCTAATTAAATGAATTGTTTGATATTTAAAGTTTTAAGATAGAAACTCTATAAAGTCAGAATCGAATCGATCTTTCTGTTGACTTTTTAAAAAAATTCATTCGTGAATAATAATTTAAGGGTGCTTCCCTTTTCATTTGTTTGTATTTTGGTGGGGGTGGGGATTGTGAGTTGTGCCTAAGTGTTGATTGGTAAGTGTCTTATTTATCAATGTTTATGGTTGAGATTGTATTCAAAGTTTATTTTCTTTGGAGAAAGAATAATAATTTAATTTCTATATATTTTGCATATTGACTATTGTACTTTTTTATTTTTTTTTAATTTGATTGTGATTTGAGTTGAGAGGTTTTTGTATTCGGCTATAAGCTCTATATATTGACGGTGTATGAATATATTTATATGATCAATCAGTTTTACTTGAAAGATAATTATATGTAATTTATTCATTGATATTTTTAAATTTTACAAAATGTAAAAAGAATATTTTATAATAGATCACATTATACTAGAATAAAAAAGGATTAAAAGGTTCCTAAGAAAGAAAAATACATATCATACTTTTCCAAATTAGTTTAATTATAGAGGGAATTAAAAAGAATAATAGTTTCTTCTTAGTTTAAAGAAACTTTGAGGTTAATTTATAAGTTAATATATTAAATGGAAAAGATTAAATTAATCTTCTACTATCAAATATTATTTAGTTTTAACCTTATAACTATTCACACATAAAATCACTCACATCATTATCATTCGTTATAAAAAAAAATCTATGATATCTCTCACTAAGAAAATATGTACCATAAATAAATTAAGAAAATATGTACCATAATTTGTTTTTTAGTTTTTTATTTGGTGTCTGCTATCCGCATTAAATCTTGACTAATATAAATTTCCACGGGATATGACCTATTTAGGGGTAGCTTTTTCTATCAAGATTTTTTTTCTTACCAAGGTTCGAAATCGAAACTCCAATTAACACTTTGTTTAGATGATTGTTACATATTATTGCATATTGGTTGTATTGTATCGTACAGTATTGTTTTAATAGATACATTATTTGTATAGATTCCATCACTCTCTATATTACATAATGTCACACATTCGTGATGATTTGAATGATAAATTAAACCTACAAAAAGAAAGTAGGGTACAAAGTAAAACTACTATGAAAAAGTAGGTTAAAAGTTAAAATATGATTATTAAATAATAAACAAGAATAAGAAGATATATTAAGGTAAAGTTAGTGTACGATCACACCAAATGATTGTTACATAAAATGGATCTTTTCATCGTTATTCTACTTCTTTTATTTTTGTTGATAGTTCTTTGATCCTAACTTTTCACATAACATATTTAAGACCATAAAACTAAAAAATATTATAGTACATTTGACATATCTTTATTTCTAATACTTGACGGATAAAACTATATATTATGAATTTCCATTATTATATTCTTCAATATATAAGAAATATTTTGTTTTCAATAAAATACTAATGGTTTAACGGTTTTATTTTTTATTTTTTTTTATCATCGATTCTCAATGGTTTAAGGTTTTTTTAATAGATTAAATGATAACACGATAGTGAATTACTCTCTCTGTCTCATATTAGATAAGTATCTTACTAAAAGTATTTGTCTCATATTACTTGATCACTTACCCCTTCGATTAATATGACTTTCGAAAGTTTAAACAAATTTGAAGATTTTGTTTTTAAGAGACTAAATAATATGGACAAAAGGCAAAATAATAAAATTGATCAACCTATTAACTTCTTCTTAATCATCGTGTAAAATAGAAAATATTCATCTATTATGGGACATAGGGAGTAATAAACTACATTATAGGTAAAAAAAAATTAAAACTTTTATATGTTCCCCATTTTATATAAGTTTTAATTTTTGCAAAAAATAGACGTTCCAGATATCTCGAGACAATGAACCTACTCAATTGACTAGAAGTATAACCTTAGATAGAACTTTATTAAAGCCCAAAAAGTAATTGGGCTGTCCTTCACCATAAATTAGTGGGCCTTCAAATTGGTGAAGCCCAGACAATCGTGAAGATAGTCCCACAATCGTGAGGAGGATATACATATATACACAAGTATATCTATTTTAATATATAGTTTTTATATATGATGTCTGAATTTAATTTTAAAAAAGTCCAACTTCAAATATTATGTCTGCAGTATTATATAGCTGAAATTTAATTAATTTTGTTTGACTTAAGTTATATGTACACTTTACGCCAAAATAATCATTTTATATATATATATATATATATATATATACACATTTGTTCATGCCAGTCGTTCATTAAATTAAATACAATATTAGATCGTGTTTTCAATACTTTCTTTCAAATTTATGTTTATTAGGTAAATGAACTTTTATATAATAAAAAACTATATTAAATAAATATTATTCTATTAAACATAATTTATATTAAAGAATATCCAAACAAACAAAAACATCATATAATATGCATGATTGATGTTAATAAATTTTATTTATTTATAAAATGCAATATTTATATATAAAAATTTATTCTTCCTATGTCTCTCAACTCCCATTTCTTCAACAAACCTTTTTGACCAATATTTTTAATTCCACCACTTTGATTTTTTTGCTTTTATATAACAACCACCACCTTATGTATTCATTATTAGTTTCACATTTTTCTTAATATAAAAATAAAAATATCCAACCCCATATCTCCAAAAAAAATAAATAATAATCTTGATCTTAATTAGGTTTAATGGATTCATCAATTATAATTAATGATGATGATGAACCTCAAGTAGAAGAAGAAGATCAATTAATTAATTATATTTGTTCATCATCTATGGTTGAGACAAGTACAAGCCTTGTTTCAAGAAGTACAACTAATTATTTTGTTATGGGCAAACATCGTATGGCTGCTGCTATTTCTTCTCTTGATCAACAAATCCAATTTATTCAGTTTTTTTTTTTTAATATTTTCATTTTTTTTGACTTTTCGGAAAGGTTGGCTTTATCAGGTTTTAGGAAAGATAAAGATAGGTCGATGAACTTGAGGAGTTGATTAGAGGTATAAAATATGACATAACTTTAGTTACTAAAAACACGATCCTCGATACGATTGGAGATAATGATGTTGGGGATTAGGATAGAAGGATGACATAATTTAGTATCTTACTCATTTTTATTTAATCTGTTGTTTCATTTACTTTGCTTATCTTGTTATTTTGTCGTGATTATTTTCATTTAGATGTTGATCTGATTACACTTTTTTTTTGAGAAAATAGCTATTGGAAAGGTCTTTTTTTTAACCCTACAAAGGTAGGATTTTTTATTTTTTTTGAGTTTTTTAATTATCAATTAATATTTATTGTAACAAAATATTTATAATTGCTTTATAAAATCTAAATGAATTTTTTTTATTTTTTTTAAAAAACTTAAAGTTGAAGTTATATGAATGGTAATGCAGGAAGAATTGGAGAAACTTGAATCATATGGAGAGGCTTCCATAGTATGCAAAGAGTAAAGTTTTAGACTTTTCATTTCTTCATCAATTTCTTTTTCTATTCACTATTATCTCAAAGGGGTTTCATTTAAGGTTTATTAAATTCGTATTGGATTTGAGTTATAATGAAATGATTGAGATATTTTTAATTAGAGGTTTTGAGTTGAAAATATTTTTTTTGATTGAAAGTGTTGCCTCAGAAATAAACACTGCAATATACGAATTCAAAATTAAAAGGACTCTAATTTAAAAATCGACTTTATTATACATAATATTAATCATACGCCAACACTCAAATATACACTCAGATCAAGAATTCAATTTCTAAATTTATATTCGAATTAAATAGTCATACCCAAATTTAAACAACGTAAAATATCAAACCTCAGATTAAAAAAAAGAATCTATTTATTATAATTGAGTAAAGTATGACTGTTTATTTCTCCTTCTATTTTTTTTCAGATTTATTTCAGTGGTGGAATCCAAACCAGATGCTCTGCTTCCAGTGTAAGAATTATCACAATTTTACAATTTTTTTTTATTTGATGTTTTTTTTAAATATATTACTAATTTTTCAAAATAATGATCTATTTTATTTGCAAAAATAATTTATAAGTGTGAAATATTAGTACCTACCCAAAAGTTTTTTTTTTTTTTTTTATATAATTGGAAGTCAATAGGATAAGTTCAAAATATATAAAAGAATTCGTTCTTTATTAAGTGTTTTATGAGTGGTCACAAAAAATCATTATTTTTTTTGCTATTTGATTTTAAAAGTAACCTATTTAGCTTTAAAAGGTAAAAAAATGTATCTTTCATTTTGCTATTGTCTAGTATCGTTAGTATCACGTAAAATACGAAATAAACGCACATTACAAATTTGAAATCCATCATAAATAAAATTTAAAATAAATGAAGAGATAGCGAAGGATAAATTATTCGTGAATCGAGTTTCAACTGTACTTCACTAATTTTTGAAAAATATATTATTTAAAAAGAAGAGAGCTAGCATAATGAAAAGAAAATATTCATAGGAATATGTATTCCATCAACCAGATCAATCAACACATGATAGACAATAAAAATAAATTCATTGAACTAATTAGTGTGTGATACAACATTTTAAAAATGTTTTTCCCCTTCTTTTCCTCTTTTTAAAGAGTTAAACTTATCGATATACAATATAAGCTATATATATCGATCAAAAAAAAATAAATAACGAATTTAATCGACTATTTAAATAAATTGAGTAATGTGATTGTTGGTTTGGTTTTGCAGGACCAAAGGGCCAATAGATGTTAAATGGGATAGATGGTTTCAAAGAGCCAATGGGTCAAAACGTAACAAACGGTGGATCTAAATTTCTATATAATTGAAAGAGATACTACTTTTGTTGATTCGAAATAAATAATGGTGTTATAAAATTGATTTATTTTTTCGTAAAAATATAAATTCAAGTAAGTATAAAATGAAAAATATACAATCAACAATTATGAGTCGTGTTTATCAGCATCATGATCAAGAGAAGTGAATTAATTAAAGTTTGGTTTGTTATTTGAATCTGCGATCAAAATTATTAAAAAGAACCTTATACTTAATTTTATAAAATTTATTCAAATCCGACATAAAATAAACTGATAGATAAACTTCAAATACATGCAAATCACCGAATTTGCTTCATTAGTCTGATATTGCAATCATATGTTTATAAAATACGTAACTATACCAAAATAATCTGTCTGTAATCGCATATCTATCATAGAGATACAACTTTTCAAAAACATTCTAATAATTATAACATAACATTATGATGTTCACAAGTACAAGTATCTCCAAACTTTGAGTGCTCACAAAAAGCTCTTACTAATTTAGCCCCCAATTTTCTTTGCATAATTTTGTGCAAGAATCTTGATCACATTTATAAATAATAATTTGACTTTCACCTTCAACAAAATAGTAATTTCCTCCATTCACAACAAAAATCATCAATAGAACCAAATGAAATATCATTTTTAGATCCATTTTTATTTTTTTGAAATATTGGGGGAAAAGTTCTTGTGGTCTCTATATATAGATAAAAATATAGATATATATAGTAATGTATTTATTGTATACATATTAAGATTAATAATTAATTTCTTACCATTGAATGAATAGAAAAAAAGATCCACACATAACCAAAAGAAGAAATGGAATTTTAAATTAATAAATTACCAAGTTTATATAATTTTAAATTGAAATTTTGATCTTATTACTTAAATTACTTTTATAGAGTCAAAGTTAAATGTTTTTCTTATTTAAGCAGCGTCTAGTCCAAATCAAAGTTTGAAAAGTTTTAATATTTTTTTTCCTCTCACAATTACAAATTACAAATAAGAGAGGGGAGATAGAATGTTGAAACAATTTTTTATCTTTAATTTTGTAACAAAAATGTCAATCACTTATAGGAATCATATTTATTTTTTTTGTTTGTAAGAAAAAAAAGTGATTTTTTTTATTTATCATATCACACCAAATCTCTTTTATATGTATATATATATATATATATGATGTAGGACTCTTCAACACCCCATCATAGACTTAAGACTGGATATTTGGAAAATGTTTAATTTAATATAGGGGGTAACATTGTAAATATGAATTGCAATGATTCTTGCTCGAAATTGAAAAGATTAACCAAAATCATATAAAGAGATCACAATTTATTCGTTAAGTTTATCATCCGTTATACTATATGGCTATATATATCCCTACTGTTATTAAATTATTTGGAAACACTCCTTATTTGAAGGGTCAAAAATATATTTTTTTTATCCATAAAATGATTTGAAAATAAATAAATAAACACTCTTAAACTTTATAATTTATAAGAAAATGATATATTATACCCTAGTTATCTAACAAATGATAACAAACAAACAAAATATGAAACAAAACTAATTAAACCTAGGTTGAATCATAGGTGAAGGCATCAACTTTTTTTTTGACATGGTTAGTGAAGGCAAAAAACTAAACTAAAAATAAAAATGGTAGAGGTGCACAGAGGTGGAGCTCGGATTTTCAATAAGGGGTTCAAAATTTTTATAGAAATAGATAGTTAAATGGGGTTCGACATGTACTATGTATATATATAAATTTATTTTAATCAATATATAATATAATTTTCTGCCGAAGGAGATAACCCCCTTCATACAAGTTAGCTCCGCCCTTGGAGGTGCAGGTCACCTTTAGCGCCTTCTTTCTTTAAAGAATTTACTTTCAAGAAAAAACTAAAAAGACATTATCACCTTGCGCCTTGTCAGGGACATAGAAATCCGCGTCTTATGTTTTGCTACTTTGATTTACACAACGTTTATCCTACCATTTAAATGCTGTCCTTTTGGTTAGAAACTTATTTTTGTTGCTCTTTTGAAATTTTTGATCAAATTTTTTTAGACTCCAGACTCTATAAATTAAACATTAGAAAGTGCAATAATAATTAAAAAAAAAACATGAAAAAGAAATAATTTTATTTTCTTTATTTCATTTATAACGTATGTAAACTCTTCCTTGATCCTTTATGGATGATTGGATTGTTGTGACGAAAAAAATGAAAACGAAAATCTAACAATAAAGAACACCAAGTTTAACGTGGAAAAACCCTTCAAATCGAAGGTAACCACCACGGGATCGACAAGATCCGAATTGCTTCACTATAACAATAAGAGGGTTACAAATATTCTTCTAATGGCTACACAACAAGTGCCAAAAGAGAACAAACAATAGCTACACCAACAAAAGATAAATAGAAAGAAACACCACCCAAACCCAGCTTCTGTTCGGGACCTAAAACAGGATCTTTATGACCTCCGAATCCGATCTCCACCGTTCAAATCAACCACCAAGATGTCAGGAACACACAGTCCAAATTGCAGCCCGATCCAACGGTTAGTTAATCGGGAAACACGATCTTAACGTTGCTGGTCGGAGAAAAAGACTGCAGCAAAAGAACCCTTTTTCTTCTCTCTTTTCTCTTGTTGAAAGCTCTCTCAAAAAACCTCTCTTATGTTCTATTGTCTTTCAAAGACAATACCAATGAGCAATTGAATTATTCTCTCAAGACCATCCTCTATTTATAGAGTTGTGCTTTTCCTTACAAAGCCAAAATCAACTACAAATAGGATTACAATTCCAATCCTTTTCCTAATAGAATTGAAAACCAAATAAAGAGAATAATTCCAATCCTTTTTCAAGTAGGATTAGGCCATGGGCCTTTGGCTGGAACATGGGCAATAGCCCAACAAACTCCCCCTCCAGCCAAGGGGCCAAATGGACTTCAAGTGGAGGAACTTTTGACAGGCTTCCTGCCTGCCACACTTCTACAAAACTCATGCTTGTCTACGATGAGTTCTTTCCACTTATCTCTATGAGTATCTAACATGACTTTATCATAACCTTCAGGTTCTCCCATGTTAGTCAATAGAATATACTCCTCATGAGAATAACGTGTTGAACTTCGCTTTTCTCTAGTAGATCTTCTACAAGAGGTTTCTGGATCATTCGAAGTGGTTATCTCACCATGAGTTGGTTGATCATCAACCACAACATCATCAGTAGGAACAATTATATGTTCTACACTCTGATCATTATCTTGGGTTCCTTCATGTGCAGAAGATGTATCAATAATAGGAATTGGATCAACATTAACTAAGCTCTCATCAATCTGAGAATCTAGTTTCTCAGTCTTGTCAATATCTTCAATAGTTTGATCTTCAAAGAACGCAACATCACGACTTCTAATGAGCTTCTTATCAATTGGATCATAAAAGCGATATCCAAACTCATCTTGACCATAACCAATGAAGATGCACTGCTTAGTTTTAACATCCAATTTCGATCTCTCATCTTTTGGAACATGCACACAAGCTTTACACCCAAACACTTTCAAGTGATCATAAGAGACATCCTTATCAAACCAAACTTTGTTTGGAACATCACCATCCAAAGCAACAGCAGGAGACAAATTGATAACATAAGCAACAGTGTTAAGTGCTTCAGCCCAAAAAGAATTTGGAAGTTTAGCCTCTGAAAGCACACATCTAACTCTCTCAACTAAAGTTCTGTTCATCCTCTCTGCCAAACCATTTAATTGAGGAGTCTTTGGAGGAGTCTTCTGATGACGAATTCCTTGCGATTTGCAGTAGTTATCAAAGGGACCAATATACTCACCACCATTATCAGTGCGAATACATTTTAATTTCTTTCCCGTTTGTCTCTCAGATAAGGCTTGAAACTGTTTAAACACATCAAGCACTTGATCTTTGGATTTTAAAGGATATACCCAAATCTTGCGAGAACGATCATCAATGAAAGTAGCAAAGTAAAGTGCACCACCTTTTGACTTCACTTTAAAAGGACCACACAAATCTGAGTGTACTAGCTCCAATAACTCAGATTTTCTTGAAGGAGGATGACTGTGAAAAGAAACTCTTTTCTGTTTCCCTGCTAAGCAATGAACACATCTTTTCACCTTTGCTTGTTTCATACCAGCAAGAAAATTCTTCTTAGCCAAATAAGTGATCCCCCTCTCGCTCATATGACTAAGCCTCTTGTGCCACAATTCTGATAAAGCCTCACTCTTCACCAAATTTATAGAGTCAACAAGAATTGATCCTTGTGTCACGTATAAATTTGAATGTTTTCTTCCTCGAGCTAAAATCAATGAGCCTTTGGTGAGCTTCCATTGGCCATTGCACAAGTCATTATGATAGCCATCATCATCTAGTTGTCCTACAGAGATCAAATTTATCGGAATGTCTGGAGCATGCTTGACATTCTGAAGTACCAACGTTGAACCAGTATTGGTTTTCAAACAAACAGTGCCAACACCAAACACCTTAACCTCACCAGCATTACCCATCTTTAACACCTCAGAGTTAACAGAAGTATAAGATGAAAAGAAGTCTTTTCTTGGTGTGACATGTGATGTGGCTCCAGAATCTACTATCCAACTTGTATCTTGAGATACAAAATTGATGACGTCTTTATCACAAGCGAAGAGAAGGTCATCTTGGACAACAGCAACAACATTATTTTCATTGTTTTCTTCCTTCTTCCCTTCTTTAAGATCTTGCTTCAATTGTTTGCAAAATCTTTTAATATGTCCTTTCTTTCCACAATGATAACATTTAATATTTGGATTCTTGAATTTTGACTTGCTTCTGCTTTCACCTCTACTCCTCGGATCTCTTGTCTTATGTCTCCCTCGATCTTCTGTATATAGAACATCTGAATGTGAAGATGTGTCTTGAGATTTTCTTCTAACCTCTTCATTCAACACACCACTCTTTGCATATTCCATAGTCACCTTTCCACCAGTGGCAGAATTTGTTAAAGAAACACGAAGAGTTTCCCAAGAATCCGGTAGAGTATTAAAAAGCCAAAGTCCTTGTATTTCATCATCAAAATTAACACCCATTCCTGATAGCTGATCAAGAATACCCTGAAAATCATTTATATGATCAAGAATAAGACTGCCCTCCTTGTATTTAAAGGTCATCAATTGCTTTAACAAGTACAACTTGTTATTGCCAGTTTTTGAAGCGTAAAGCGTCTCCAACTTCTCCCACAATGTTCTAGCATGTGTCTCATTCACAATATGGTTGCGAACATTATCTTCAACCCATTGTCTTATATATCCACATACTTGTTGGTGCTCAAATTCCCAATTTTCATCAGTCACATTCTCGGGTTTATGAGCAGAAAAAACCGGAAGATGCATCTTCTTCACGAACAATAGATCTTTCATCTTGCTTTTCCATATGTTGTAGTTTCTTCCGTTTAGACATACCATCTTGCTCATATTCCCCTCCATATAGATAACCTTAGCTCTGATACCAGTTGTTGTGACGAAAAAAATGAAAACGAAAATCTAACAATAAAGAACACCAAGTTTAACGTGGAAAAACCCTTCAAACTGAAGGTAACCACCACGGGATCGACAAGATCCGAATTGCTTCACTATAACAATAAGAGGGTTACAAATATTCTTCTAATGACTACACAACAAATATTCTTCTAAAAACTAAAAAGACATTATCACCTTGCGCCTTGTCAGGGACATAGAAATCCGCATCTTATGTTTTGCTACTTTGATTTACACAACGTTTATCCTACCATTTAAATGCTGCCCTTTTGGTTAGAAACTTATTTTTGTTGCTCTTTTGAAATTTTTGATCAAATGTTTTTAGACTCCAGACTCTATAAATTAAACATTAGAAACTGCAATAATAATTAAAAAAAAAACATGAAAAAGAAATAATTTTATTTTCTTTATTTCATTTATAACGTATGTAAACTCTTCCTTGATCCTTTATGGATGATTGGATTGTGTTCACAAATACAAACATTTCCAAGTAATGTTTCCTTACAATAAGATTTTATTAATTTGGATCCATAAGCATCTTGGCATTTTTTTAAGCAAGAAGCTTCATCACATGTAATAGTAATTGTTTGACAATTTGCAGCAATAACAAATATCATCAAAAGAACCAAGTGAAAGATCATTTTTGGATGCATTTGTTCTTTTTTTTATACCAATAAGATAGTAATATTTTTGGAATGTTGAAAAAAATTATTGTGCTCTATATATATATAGTATATATTTGATGTATCCATTTTTACATTTTGAGATTAATAATTAATTTCTTATTGCCATTTTTTAAAAGAAAAAGTCTATTATAATTTTAGGACTCTTCCTTTAAATAAGAACATAATAATATGATCAATAATCTTTTAGAGTTTGTGAATTTTGTTTAAGAGGGAAGGTTTTTTTTTTTTTTTTTACATTGTGTACTCTTGATAATGTAGACGATATATTTTCTTCCTTATTTTTTTAAAAACTTAAATACATAGATAATTTTCAAAATTAGTTCAAAAATTTCACTTAAACATCTTAATCGAGTCTCTTATTACCGAAACACTCCATGAAGATATTTGCAGCCAAACACAAATTGTTTATGCAATTTACACATGAACTTTAACTTAAACAAATAAGAAAAAAAAATCCATCTTCTCATGTATTACCATATATTTAAAATAAGAAAAAAAGAAGAATACTTTGTAAAATCCCCCCCCCTCCAAACTTCAAATACCCCACCTATAAAAATAATAATTCAATACGCGCATATTTGACTCTGTATTTATCATTTAAATATTGACTTGCAATAATTCCGATGAATATGATAATTCGAGACTTCAAATTTGTCTAATTTTCTTAATGAAATCAAAACAAACAATAAACTCTCACCGATTTTTCTTGTGGATATATAAATTAAACATGAAAAAATAAAATAGTTAATTCAGAAAAATCGAAATAAAATAATATAAAGTGCAACAATAAAAAAGACATGAATATAAATAAATTTTTTTTATTTCATTTATAACATATGTAAACTCTTCCTTGATCCTTCATGGATGATTGGATTATGTTCACAAATACAAAAATTTCCAAATATTGTTTGCTTACAATAAGCTTTTATTAATTTGGTTCCATAAGCATCATGGCATTTTTTTGAGCAAGAAGCTTGATCACATTCATTAATGACTACTACACCACTTGTAGCAACAACAAAAATCATCAAAAGAACTAAGTGAAAGACCATTTTTTTATGCATTTTTTCTTATACCAAAATAATATTTTTGTAATGTTGGAAAATATTATTATTGTGCTCTCTTTATATATAGTTGTGTCTAATGTATATACCTTGTACATATTGAGATTAATAATTAATTTTTTATTAGCATTTATAAAATGTCTATAATAATCTTAGGACTATTTTAGGAAAATTTTGAATGGGTTTTCAAAATGTTTATAGTGAAATCTTCTTTAGTTGTTTAAAATTATTTTTATGGAGAAAATTTTAAATGGTTTTGCTATTCAAGCAATGTATAGTCAACAGTCAACACTACTAAATTTTGGATTATTTTTCTTACTTTATTAGGAATAATAATTTGTTTTTATAGAGAAAAGAATATTAAACTATTATCATGAATGGTTTTTACTTCTAATTGGAAAATTAATTATTTTTTTAAAAGAAATTGCATGAATTTTGTTTTAGAGAAAAAGTTTTTTGTTTTTGATAATTTTATTTTCTTTTATAACCATTTGACTTTGTTTTCCTTGTTAGGTAAAAAAAACTCATTCTTTTTATCATTCATATTAGGGATTAGGGGTGTCAAATGGGCGGGTGGGGCTGAAATTGAAAATATTAAAATGGGTTGGAAGTCAGGTTGAGTCTTGATCCACCCAAGTTTACTTTGGTTTAAATGGGCTAAAAAACAGGTTGGGTCTTGACCCGCCAATTTGACCTCATTAATCTCAATAATTTAATGTATTAATATTTTACTTTTAATAATCACAATTTGAATTTTAGCTCAAGATTTTTTTTTAAAAAAGTAACAAATGGATTGATAAATCCTAAAAAATGTTAAATAGATAATAATTCATACCATAAAATATAGGTATCTTAATAAAAAAATTAAAACGGGTTGAAATTGGAGATTAAATTGAGCTCAATTGATGATACTCTTCAAATGGGTGATGCTTGAATAAGTTAAAATTAAACCCAATTCAAATTATCTTAAATCTAACCCTTAAAATTTTAAACGAATTGAACGAATTACTATGTTTGGGTTCATTTTTGACCCACTAATTTATAATTTATATCCTACTAATTGTTGGGGGGTGCAGGGACAATAATTTTGAACTATAATAGATAGACTTTAAAAGTGATCCAATAAATTTAAAGTATTTTAAATAGATTTTTACTTTTATAGAAGTTAAGGACCAAATTAGTTTTATATTATATTTAGAATTAATTAAAATTAGGCAGATGGAGAAATTCAATCATACTACTTTATAAATTGACTGTATTGTTAATTACAAAATATCGTACATGAATTAATTGAGAATCATATGTCTTTGTTAAGTATGAAAATGGAATTAATTGTTTGTTTGATATGAAGGATAATGTTTTCGAAAATATATCATAAGTTTCCAAATTAGCTTAATTTGAGAGGGAAAAAGGATTATAGTTTCATCTTAGTTTAAAGAAATTTTGAGGTTAATTTATAAGTTAAAATATTAAATGGAAAAGATTAAATTAATCTTCTTACTTTCAAATATTATTTAGTTTTAACCTTATAACTATTCACACATAAAATCACTCACATCATTATCATTCGTTATAAAAAAATAATTATGATATCTCCCGCTAAGAAAATATGTATAATAAATAAGTTTAAAATTATAGAAAAATAAAATAAAATATGGTAAAATAAAGAAAGAAAATACGAGAGTTTATATACCACATAAGATATTTTTTTAAGTTTGACAACTAATCTTAATTTGAGAGGAAAAATAAAGTTTCATTTGTGAGAAGGAAAAAATAAATTAAGATGTTATAAATAATTTAAAGTTTTTTTTTTTGGCCATCATGTGAATTAAGTTTCATTACATATAACAAATATTTTGTTCCCATAATAATTACCTAAGACTCCGTTGTAGCACTGGCATTTCTCATATTTGATGTAGATTCCAGGTTCAAATCCCGGGAATGGAATAAATTTTATTTTATTTGGTGTTTGCTATCCGCATTAAATCTTGACTGATATAAATTTCAACGGGATATAACCTATTTAGGGATAGCTTTTTCTATCAAGATTTTTTTCCTTACTAAGGTTCGAAATCAAAACTCCAATTAACACTTTGTTTAGATGATTGTTACATATTATTTCACATTATGTTGAATTGTATCGTACTGTATTGTTTTAATAGATACATTATTTGTATAGATTCCATCATTCTCTATATTACATAATGTAATACATTCGTGATGATTTGAATGATAAATTAAACCTACAAAGAAAAAGTAGGGACAAAGTAAAACTACTATGAAAAAGTAAATTAAAAGTTGAAATATGATTATTAAATAATAAACAAGAATAGGAAGATATATTAAGGTAAAGTAAGTGTACGATCACACCAAATGATTGTTACATAAAATGAATCTTTTCATCGTTATTGTACTTTTTTTTTTGTTAATAGTTCTTTGATTATAACTTTTCACATAACATATTTAATACCATAAAACTAAAAAAATATTATAGTACATTTGACATATCTTTATTTCTAATACTTGACGGATAAAACTATATTTTATGAAATTTCCATTATTATATTCTTCAATGTAAAAAATATATTTTGTTTCGAATAAAATACAAAAGATCTCCGTTGTAGCAATGGTAATTCTCAAATTGACCATAGTGTTGGTCACTTGAAATCCGGGTTCAAATCCCTGCAGCGGAATGATATTTTTCGATTCAAAATCGAACTAACAAATAGTTATTAATTTATTAGTAATGGTTTTAACGATTTTTTTTTTAATCATTGATTTTTAATGGTTTAAGATTTTTTTTTCTTAATAGATTAGATGATAAAACGATAGTAAATTACTCTCTCTCTCTCATATTAGATAAGTATCTTACTAAAAGTATTTGTCTCATATTACTTGATAACTTATCCCTTCGATTAATATGACTTTTGAAAGTTTAAACAAATTTGAAGATTTTTTTTTAAGACACTAATTAATATGGACAAAAGGCAAAATAATAAAATTGATCAACCTATTAACGATTTCTTAATCATCGTGTAAAATAGAAAATACTCATCTATTATGAGACATAGGGAATATAAACTACATTAAGGTAAAAGTTAAAATTTTGATATGTTTCTCATTTTATATAAGTTTTAATTTTTGTAAAAAGTAGACGTTCCAGATATCTCGAAACAATGAACCTACTCAATTGACTAGAAGTTTAACCTTTTAAGCAAAAAAATAGAACTTATTGAAGCCCAAAAAGAAATTGGGCTGTCCTTCACCATAAAATAGTGGGCCTTCAAATTGGTTAAGCCCAGACAATCGTGAAGATAGGCCCACTATATATATATATGTAGTTTTTATATATGATGTCTAAATTTAATTTTTAAAAACTCCAACTTCAAATATTATGTCTGCAGTATTATATAGCTGAAATTTAATTACTTTTGTTTGACTTAAGTTATATGTACATTTATGCAAAAATAATCAAATTTGAATGTGATTTGAGTTGATAGGTTTTTGTATTTGATTATAAGCTCTATATATTGACGGTGTATGAAAATATCTATAGGATATATCAATCATCAGTTTTACTTAAAAGATAATTATATGTAATTTATTAATTGATAATTTTAAATTTTTAAAAATGTAAAAAGAATATTTTATAATAGATCACATTATACTATTAGTGTAAAAAAGTATAATAGTTTTCCAAAAAAAGAAAAAAAAACATGGAGAGAAGAAAACATAATCATACTTTTCCAAATTAGCTTAATTTGAGAGGGAAAAAGAATAATAGTTTCATATTAGTTTAAAGAAACTTTGAGGTTAATTATGTTAATATATTCAAGGGGAAAAAATCAAATTAATCTTCTACTTTGAAATAGTACCATAAACTCACTCACATCGTTATCATTTGTTATACAAGAAAAGTAGGGTATGTGCGAGATAGAGGTGATTTGAGTTGAGAGATTTTGTAAGTATAAACTCTATATATTGATAGTGTAAAAAACTATGTATAGGATCGATCAGTTTTACTTAGATAATAATTATATGTAATTCATTAATCGATAACATAAAAATTAAAAAATGGAAAAATATTCTTTTATAATAGATCATAATGTACTATTAGTTGTTAAAAAGTTGGAAAAATAATCTTTATTTGAGAGGGAAAAAAGTTTCATTTATGAGAAGGAAAAAAAATAAAAATGTTATAAATAATTTAAGGTTATTTTGTGCCTTAATGTGAATTAAGTTTGTTTAGTGTTACAAATATATTTAGTTCTCACAATAGTATACAAAGGTTCCGTTGTTACAAATATATTTGGTTTTTTATTTTACCCATGGTTCGGAATCAAGATTCTAATTAATATTTTATTTGAATGGTAACGTGTTATTTCATAATATATTGTATTATTTTACATTATGTTAAATTATTTTAATTAATACAATGTTTGAAATGAATTGTATCATCCTCCACCGTTACATAATGTATTTAGAAGTGGAAAAAAAAATGTCTGAAGTTGTCTTTAGCTAATATTTATAGGGATGAGATTTTTATTTAATCTAATAAGAAAATGACAAATAATAAATATTCTTTTTTAATAAAAATAAAAACTGGTTGTTAGTTATAAATGTATAAGTTAGTCAGAATGGTGAATGAAAGGGTATAAGTGAGCCAAAAAGGTGAATCGAAGGGTATATGTCAGTTAAAAAGGTGAATGAAAGGATATTTTTATACCAAAACATGAATGAAGAGTATTTTTAAACTTTTTGCTATAATTTAAGTGTAATTTTGGCCTTTTTTCGATATTATATGCTTGAAGTCACATCAAGAAATTGTAGGGATATATTTGATCCCAATTTGAGAGAGAAGATAAAAAAGATGTCAAGTGTGTTTAAATCTCAAAAATTCAAAATTTTATTTTTTTACCAAACTCTGCATCAAATCAAAATATGACAAACAAATTGAAATCAATATACTTTACGGTTTAAGATTTTTCCTTAACAAATTAATTGAGAACACGATAATAAATCACTTACCCCTTCAATTAATATGACTTTTGAAAGTTTAAACAAATTTTCAAGATTTTTTTTTCTTTCAAGAGACTAATTAATATGAACAAAAAGCAAAATAGTAAAATTGATCAACCTATTAACGATTTCTTAATCACCATATAAAATAGAAAATACTCATCTATTATGAGACATAGGGAGTAATAAACTAATTTATAGGTAAAATTAAAACTTTTATATGTTGCCTATTTTATATAAGTTTTAATTTTTGCAAAAAAGTAGACGTTCAAGATATTTCGAGACGATGAATACTCAATTGACTAGAAGTTTAACCTTATAAGCAAAAAATTGAACTTAGATAGAACTTATTAAAGCCCAAAAAGAAATTGGGCTGTCCTTCACCATAAAATAGTGGGCCTTCAAATTGGTAAAGCCCAGACAATCGTGAAGATAGGCCCACAGTCGTGAGAGGATATATATATATATATATATATATATACATGTATATATCTATTTTAATATATAGTTTTTATATATGATGTCTGAATTTAATTTTAAAAAAGTCCAACTTCAAATATTATGTCTGCAGTATTATATAGCTGAAATTTAATTAATTTTGTTTGACTTAAGTTATATGTACACTTTACGCCAAAATAATCATTATATATATATATATATATATATATATATATATATATATATATATATATATATATTATTCATGCCAGTCGTTCATTAAATTAAATACAACATTAGATCGTGTTTTCAATACTTCCTTTCAAATTTATGTTTATTAGGTAAATGAATTTTTATATAATAAAAAATTATATTAAATAAATATTATTCTATTAAACATAATTTATATTAAAGAATATCCAAACAAACAAAAACATCATATAATATGCATGCGATTGATGTGAATAAATTTTATTTATTTATAAGATGCAATATTTATATATATAAATTTATTCTTCCTATGTCTCTCAACTCCCATTTCTCACCAACCTTTTTGACCAATATTTTTTATTCCACCACTTTGATTTTTTGCTTTATATAACAACCACCACCTTATGTATTCATTATTAGTTTCACATTTTTCTTATAATAAAAAAATAAAAATATCCAACCCCATATCTCCAAAAAAAATAAATAATAATCTTGATCTTAATTAGGTTTAATGGATTCATCAATTATAATTAATGATGATGATGAACCTCAAGTAGAAGAAGAAATCAATTAATTAATTATACTTGTTCATCATCTATGGTTGAGACAAGTACAAGCCTTGTTTCAAGAAGTACAACTAATTATTTTGTTATGGGCAAACATCGTATGGCTGCTGCTATTTCTTCTCTTGATCAACAAATCCAATTTATTCAGGTTTTTTCTTTGTAATATTTTCCTTTTTTTCGACTTTTTGAAAAGGTTGGCTTTATAAGATTTTAGGAAAGATAAAGATAGGTCGATGAACTTGAAGAGTTTACTAGAGGTATAAAATATGACATACCTTTAGTTTTCTAAGAACACGATTCTCGATGCGATTGGAGATAATGATGTTGGGGATTAGGGTAGAAAGGTGACATAATTTAGTATTTAGTCAGTTTTACTTAATCTATTGTTCATTTACTTTGCTTATCTTGTTATTTGTCGTGATTATTTTCATTTCGATGTTGATCTGATTATACTTCTTTTGAGAAAATAGCTATTGGAAAAGACTTTTTTACCCTACAAAGGTAGGTTTTTTTTTTTTTTTTTTTTTTTTGAGTTTTCTAGTTATAAATTAATATTTTTGTAACAAAATACTTGTAATTCTTTATAAAATCTAATGATTATTTTTTTTTTTTTAAAAAAAAGTTTAAAGTTGAAGTTTTATGAGTGGTAATGCAGGAAGAATTGGAGAAACTTGAATCATATGGAGAGGCCTCCATAGTATGCAAAGAGTAAGTTTTAGTCTATTCATTTCTTTTTCTATTCACTATTATCTCAAAGGGTTTTTATTTCATGTTTGTCAAATTCGTATCGATTTGAGTTATAATGAAATAATTGAGATATTTTAATTAGAGGTTTTGAGTTGAGAATATTTTTTTGATTGAAAGTGTTGCCTCATAAATAAACACTGCAATATACGAATTAAATTAAAGGACTCCAATTTAAAATTGACTTTATTATACATAATATTAATCGTACGCCAACACTCAAATATACACTCAAATCAAGAATTCAATTTCTAAATTCATATTCGGATCAAATATTCATACCAAATAAACAACGTAAAATATCAAACCTCAGATAAAAAAAAAATCTATTTATTATAATTGAGTAAAGTAAGACTGTTTATTTCTCCTTCTATTTTTTGCAGATTTATTTCAGTGGTGGAATCCAAACCAGATGCTCTGCTTCCAGTGTAAGATTATCACATTTTTACATTTTTCTTTTTATTTGATGTTTTTTTTTAAATATATTACTAATTTTTCAAAATAATGATCTATTTTATTTTCAAAAATAATTTGTAAGTGTGAAATATTAGTACCTACTCAAAAGTTTTTTTTTTTATTTTTTTTATTTTTTATAATTGGAAGTCAATAGGATAAGTTCAAAATATATAAAGAATTCGTTCTTTATTAAGTGTTTTGTGAGTGGTCACAAAAAATCGTTTTTTTTTTGCTATTTGATTTTAAAAGTAACCTATTTAGCTTTAAAAGGTACAAAAATATCTCTTTCATTTTGATATTGTCTAGTATCGCCAGTATCACGTAAAATACGAAATAAACGCACATTACAAATTTGAAATCTATCATAAATAAATCTAAAATAAATGAAGAGATAGCGAAGGATAAGTTATTCTGGATCGAGTTTCAAACTGTACTTCACTAATCTTTTGAAAAAATATGATTTAAAAAAAGAGAGCTAGCATAATAAAAAGAAAACATTCATAGAAATATGTATTCCATCAACCAGATCGACCAACACATGATAGACAATAAAAATAATTCATTGGACTAATTAGTGTGTGATACAATATTTTAAAAATGTTTTTCCCCTTCTCTCTTTTTAAAGAGTTAAACTTATCGATATACAATATAATTATATATATCGATCAAAAAAAATAAATAATGAATTTAATCGACTATTTGAATAAATTGAGTAATGTGTTTATTGGTTTGGTTTTGCAGGACCAAAGGCCCAATAGATGTTAAATGGGATAGATGGTTTCAAAGAGCCAATAGGTCAAAACGTAACAAACGGTGGATCTAAATTTCTATATAATTGAAAAAGATACTACTTTTGTTGATTCGAAATAAATAATGGTATTATAAAGTTGATTTATTTTTTCGTAAAAATATAAATTCAAGTAAGTATAAAATGAAAAATATACAATCAACAATTATGAGTCGTGTTTATCAGCATCATGATCAAGATAAGTGAATTATTTAAAGTTTGGTTTGTTATTTGAATCTGAGATCAAAATTATTAAAAAGAACCTTATACTTCATTTCATAAAATTAATTCAAATTCGACATAAAATAAACTGATAGATAAACTCAAAATACATGCAAATCACCGAATTTGTTTTATTAGTCTGATATTACAATCATATGTTTATAAAATACGAACTATACCAAAATAATCAGTCTATAATCGCATATCTATCATAGAGATACAACTTTGCGAAAACATTCTAATAATTATAACATAACATTATGATATTCACAAGTACAAGTATCTCCAAACTTTGAGTGCTCACAAAAATCTCTTACCAATTTAGGCCCCCAATTTTCTTTGCATAATTTTGTGCAAGAATCTTGATCACATTTATAAATAATAATTTGACTTTCACCTTCTACAAAATAATAATTTCCTCCATTCACAAAAAAAATCATCAATAGAACCAAATGAAATATCATTTTTAGATCCATTTTTTTTTTTTTGCAATATTGGGGAAAAGTTCTTGTGGTCTCTATATATAGATAAAAATATAGATATATATAGTAATGTATTTATTGTATATATATTAAGATTAATAATTAATTTCTTACCATTGAATGAATAGAGAAAAAAGATCCACACATAACCAAAAGAAGAAATGGAAGATTAAATTAATAAATTACCAAGTTTATATAATTTTAAATTGAAATTTTGATCTTATTACTTAAATTACTTTTATAGAGTCAAAGTTAAATGTTTTTCTTATTTAAGCAGCGTCTAGTCAAAATCAAGCTTGAAAAATAAGAGAGGGGAGATAGAATGTTGAAACAAATTTTTATCTTTAATTTTGTAACAAAAATGTCAATCACCTCTAGGAATCATATTATTTTTTTTTTTGTAAGAAAAAAAAAGTGATTTTTTTATTTATCATATCACACCAAATCTCTTTTTTTATATATATATATATATATATATATATATATATATATATATATATATATATATGATGTAGGACTCTTCAACACCCCATTATATACTTAAGACTGGATATTTGGAATATGTTTAATTTAATATAGGGGGTAACATTGTAAATATGAATTGCGATGATTCTTGCTCGAAATTGAAAAGATTAATCAAAATCATATAAAGAGATCACAATTTATTAGTTAAGTTTATCATCCGTTATACTATATGGCTATATATATCCCTACTGTTATTAAATTATTGTGAAACACTCCTTATTTGAAGGGTCAAAAATATATTTTTTTTATCCATAAAATGATTTGAAAATAAATAAATAAATAAACACTCTTAAGCTTTATAATTTATAAGAAAATGATATATTATACCCTCGTTATCTAACAAATGATAACAAACAAACAAAATATGAAACAAAACTAATTAAACCTAGGTTGAATCATAGGTGAAGGCATCAACTTTTTTTTTTGACATGGTTAGTGAAGGCAAAAAACTAAAATAAAAATAAAAATGGTAGAGGTGCACAGAGGTGGAGCTCGGATTTTCAATAAGGGGTTCAAATTTTTTGTAGAAATAGATAGTTGAATGGGGTTCGACATGTACTATGTATACATATAAATTTATTTTAACCATTATATAATATAATTTTCTGCCGAATGAGATAACCCCCTTCATACAAGTTAGCTCCGCCCTTGGAGGTGCAGGTCACCTTTAGCGCCTTCTTTCTTTAAAGAATTTACTTTCAAGAAAAAACTAAAAAGACATTATCACCTTGCGCCTTGTCAGGGACATAGAAATCCGCATCTTATGTTTTGCTACTTTGATTTACACAACGTTTATCCTACCATTTAAATGCTGCCCTTTTGTTAGAAACTTATTTTTGTTGCTCTTTTGAAATTTTTGATCAAATTTTTTTAGACTCCAGATTCTATAAATTAAACATTAGAAAGTGCAATAATAATTAATAATTAATTTCTTATTGCCATTTTAAAAAGAAAAAGTCTATTATAATTTTAGGACTCTTCCTTTGTATAAGAACATAATAATATGATCAATAATCTTTTAGAGTTTGTGAATTTTGTTTAAGAGGAAAGTTTTTTTTTTTTTTTTTTGACATTGTGTACTCTTTACAATGTAGACGGTATAGTTTCTTCCTTATTTAAAAAAAATTAAATACATAGATAATTTTCAAAATTAGTTCAAAATTTCACTTAAACATCTGAATCGAGTCTCTTATTACCGAAACACTCCAAAAAGATATTTGCAGCCAAACACAAATTGTTTATGCAATTTACACATGAACTTTAACTTAAACAAATAAGAAAAAAATAATCCATCTTCTCATGTATTACCATATATTTAAAATAAGAAAAAAAGAAGAATACTTTGTAAAATCCCCCTCCCAACCTCAAACACCCCACCTATATATCATTTTTGGGTCAAGAGAAATAAAAAATAATTATTCAATACGCGCATATTTGACTCTGTATTTATAATTTAAATATTGATTTGCAATAATTCCGATGAATATAATAATTAGAGACTTCAAATTTGTCTAATTTTCTTAATGAAATCAAAACAAACGATAAACTCTCACTGATTTTTCTTATGAATATATAAATTAAACATGAAAAAATAAAATAGTTAATTCAGAAAAATCAAAATAAAATAATAGAAAGTGCAATCATAAAAAAGACATGAAATGTAAATAATTTTATTTTCTTTATTTCATTTATAACATATGTAAACTCTTCCTTGATCCTTCATGGATGATTGGATTATGTTCACAAATACAAAAATTTCCAAATATTGTTTGTTTACAATAAGCTTTTATTAATTTGGTTCCATAAGCATCATGGCATTTTTTTGAGCAAGAAGCTTGATCACATTTAATAATGACTACTACACCATTTGTAGCAACAACAAAAATCATCAAAAGAACTAAGTGAAAGACCATTTTTTGATGCATTTTTTCTTATACCAAAATAATATTTTTGTAATGTTGGAAAATATTATTATTGTGCTCTCTTTATATATAGTTGTGTCTAATGTATATACCTTGTACATATTGAGATTAATAATTATTTTTTTATTAGCATTTATAAAATGTCTATAATAATCTTAGGATTATTTTAGAAAAATTTTGAATGGGTTTTCAACATGTTTATAGTGAAATCTTCTTTAGTTGTTTAAAATTATTTTTATGGAGAAAATTTTAAATGGTTTTGCTATTCAAACAATGTATAGTCAACAGTCAACACTACTAAATTTTGGATTATTTTTCTTACTTTATTAGGAATAATAATTTGTTTTTATAGAGAAAAGAATATTAAACTATTATCATGAATGGTTTTTACTTCTAATTGGAGAATTAATTATTAATATTTATTGTAACAAAATACTTGTAATTTCTTTATAAAATCTAATTGATTTATTTTTATTTTTTTTTAAAAAAAGTTTAAAGTTGAAGTTTTATGAGTGGTAATGCAGGAAGAATTGGAGAAACTTGAATCATATGGAGAGGCCTCCATAGTATGCAAAGAGTAAGTTTTAGGGAAAATACATAAAATCCTCCTCGAACTTGTCTCCAAAACTCACTTTAGCATCATAACTTTACGGATGTTTAACTACCCCCTTAAACAACTTACAAGTGAATTAAAAATTACCTTAAAGGCTGACGTGGCAAATACAAAATTTCTAAGCGCGTATATAGCATAAAATGAAAAGAAAAGATAAGTGGGTCCCACTTTGTCTTCTTTCAGCAACTTGTACCATCTCTGCTTTCCTCTCAAAATGTTTTACCATCCATTTGTTTCCAGTTTCCATCGCCAGACTTCACCCAACCCCTATGTTCCTCACTCATTATCGTTAAAAGCTATTGAGAGAGATCAGCCGCTGTGAGACCACCAAATATTGCTAAGAAATTTCACCAAACTATGGACAAAGCCATACCCTTTTCTAGCTTTCTTCCGTTCTTCTCTTTTCTTTTTATTTGCTATCATTTTTTTTTGCTTTTTCGGTGACTTGTCATCAGATCTGTCGGTTTTGAGCCTAATATAACAACAATAACTCCGGAGATCGGCATTGAAGCAGTTGTTGGTTGTCATTAGAGCAAGCATGGTTGTTAAGATTTAACTTTCAAAAAATTGCAAATAAAAATATGGAAAAATGGCAAGTTAACAACAAAAAATGAAATTGAAAATAAAATTTGCCAAGAGTATGAGCAAAAGTAGCACCAACAAACCCAGCTCTAACAATGATTATAATTTTTTTTAATGTTGTCATTACAGCACTAGTCGGTGTATAGCCATTTCATCGTTTCACACAGTGTTCGTTAAATTATTAAAAACTATGTTGTGGATGTTGAATTTTTGCGAAGGGTAACAATTACTTTTGTATTGTATTGTGTTGATTATTGAGATAATGAAGAATATGGAACAATGAAGAAGATGAAGTGAACAGTGAATATGAGAACAAAAAAAGATATGGAAAAGAAAAAGAAATGAAATGAAATTTGTTCATAATCAGATGTGTTATATACGTGTCATTGAGGTGGCGCTTATGTGGCGCGAGTGTACATTACCTTCCAAGTATGAAACTGGTATTGTATGTGTAAGGTGATATTTAATTCATTTGTAAGTTGTTTAAGGGGGTATTTAAATATCCGTAAAGTTATGATGCTAAAGTGAGTTTTGGAGACAAGTTCGAGGGGGATTTTATGTATTTTCCCTAAGTTTTAGTCTATTCATTTCTTTTTCTATTCACTATTATCTCAAAGGGTTTTTATTTCATGTTTGTCAAATTCATATCGGATTTGAGTTATAATGAAATGATTGAGATATTTTTAATTAGAGGCTTTGAGTTTAGAATATTTTTTTAATTGAAAGTGTTGCCCCAGAAATAAACACTGCAATATGTGAATTCAATATTAAAAGGACTCTAATTTAAAAATTGACTTTGTTGTACATAATATTTATTATACCCCAACACTCAAATGTACACTCAGATCAAGAATTCAATTTCTAAATTCATATTCAAATTAAATAGTCATACCCAAATTTAAACAACGTATAATATCGAACCTCGTATCAAAACAAATATATTTATTTTTTGCAGATTTATTTCAGTGGTGGAATCCAAACCAGATGCTCTGCTTCCAGTGTAAGAATTATCACAATTTTACATTTTGTTGCTTTTGTTTTAATATATTACTAATTTTTCAAAATAATGATCTATTTTATTTTCAAAAATAATTTATAAGTGTGAAATATTAGTACCTACCCAATTTTTTATTTTTTTTTATTTTACATAATTGGAAGTCAATAGGATAAGTTCAAAATATATAAAAGAATTCGTCCTTTATTAAGTGTTTTCTGAGTGGTCACAAAAAATCATTATTTTTTTTGCTATTTGATTTTAAAAGTAACATATTTAGCTTTAAAAGGCAAAAAAATATCTCTTTCATTTTGCTATTGTCTAGTATCGTTAGTATCACGTAAAATACGAAATAAACGTATATTATAAATTTGAAATCCATCATAAATAAAATTTAAAATAAATGAAGAGATAGCGAAGGATAAATTATTCGTGGATCGAGTTTCAACTGTACTTTACTAATTTTCGAAAAATATATTATTTAAAAAGAAGAGAGCTAGCATAATGAAAAGAAAATATTCATAGGAATATGTATTCCATCAACCAGATCGATCAACACATGATAGACAACAAAAATAAATTCATTGGACTAATTAGTGTGTGATACAACATTTTAAAAATGTTTTTCCCCTTCTTTTCCTCTTTTTAAAGAGTTAAACTTATCGATAGACTATATAATTTATATATATCGATCAAAAAAAATAAATAACGAATTTAATCAATTAAATGAACGAATTGAGTAATGTGATTTGTTGGTTTGGTTTTGCAGGACCAAAGGCCCAATAGATGTTAAATGGGATAGATGGTTTCAAAGAGCCAATGGATCAAAACGTAACAAACGGTGGATCTGAATTTCTATATAAATGAAAGAGATATTGCTTTTGTTGATTCGAATTAAATAATGATATTATAAAATTATTTATATTTATGTAAAAATATAAATTCACGTAAGTAGAAAATGAAAAATATACAATCAACAATTATGAGTCGTGTTTATCAGCATCATGATCATGAGAAGTGAATTATTTGAAGTTTGGTTTGTTATTTGAATCTGAGATTAAAATTATTAAAAAGAACCTTATACTTAATTTCATAAAATTTATTCAAATTCGACATAAAATAAACTGGTAGATAAACTCAAAATACATGCAAATCACCAAATTTGTTTCATTAGTTTGATATTTCAATAATATGTTTATAAAATACGAACTATATCAAAATAATCAATCTGTAATCGCATATCTATCATAGAGATACAACTTTTCAAAAACGTTCTAATAATTATAACATAAAATTATTATTTTTCTATCACATAAGCAAATTCTTTATGTCCATAACATTATGATGTTCACAAGTACAAGTATCTCCAAACTTTGAGTGCTCACAAAAAGCTCTTACCAATTTAGGCCCCCAATTTTCTTTGCATAATTTTGTGCAAGAATCTTGATCACATTTATAAATAATAATTTGACTTTCACCTTCAACAAAATAATAATTTCCTCCATTTACAACAAAAATCATCAATAGAACCAAATGAAATATCATTTTTAGATCCATTTTTTTTTTTTTGCAATATTGGGGGAAAAGTTCTTGTGGTCTCTATATATAGATAAAAATATAGATATATATAGTAATGTATTTATTGTATACATATTAAGATTAATAATTAATTTCTTACCATTGAATGAAAAAAAAGAAGATCCACACATAACCAAAAGTAGAAATGGAAGAATAATTAATAAATTACCAAGTTTATATAATTTTAAATTGAAATTTTGATCTTATTACTTAAATTACTTTTATAGAGTCAAAATTAAATGTTTTTCTTATTTAAGCAGAGTCTAGTCAAAATCAAGTTTGAAAAATTTTAATATTTTTTTCCTCACATAATTACAAATTACAAATAAGAGAGGGGAGATAGAATGTTGAAACAATTTTTATCTTTAATTTTGTAACAAAAATGTCAATCACTTATAGGAATTATATATATTTTTTGTTTGTAAGAAAAAAAGTGATTTTGTTATTTATCATATCACACCAAATCTCTTTTTATATATATATATATATATATATATATATATATATATATATATATATATATATATATATCTGATGTAGGACTCTTCAACACCCCATCATACACTTAAGACTGGATATTTGGAGTATGTTTAATTTAATATGGGGGAAAACATTGTAAATATGAATTGCGATGATTCTTGCTCGAAATAGAAAAAATTACCCAAAATCATATAAAGAGATCACAATTTATTAGTTAAGTTTATCATCCGTTATATTATATGGCTATATATATCCCTACTGTTATTAAATTATTTTGAAACACTCCTTACTTGAAGGGTCAAAAATATATTTTTTTATCCATAAAATGATTTGAAAATAAATAAACATACTCTTAAACTTTATAATTTATAAGAAAATGATATATTATACCCTAGTTATCTAACAAATGATAACAAACAAACAAAATATGAAACAAAACTAATTAAACCTAGGTTGAATCATAGGTGAAGGCATCAACTTTTTTTTTGACATGGTTAGTGAAGGCAAAAAACTAAAATAAAAATAAAAATGGTAGAGGTGCACAGAGGTGGAGCTCGGATTTTCAATAAGGGGTTCAAAATTTCTGTAGAAATAGATAGTTGAATGGGGTTCGACATGTACTATGTATACATATAAATTTATTTTAACCAATATATAATATAATTTTCTGCCGAAAGAGATAACCCTCTTTATACAAGTTAGCTCCGCCCCTGAAGGTGCAGGTCACCTTTAGCGCCTTCTTTCTTTAAAGAATTTACTTTCAAGAAAAAACTAAAAAGACATTATCACCTTGCGCCTTGTAAGACACATAGAAAGTCGCGTCTTATGTTTTGCTATTTTAATTTACACAACGTTTACCCTACCATTTAAATGCTGCCCTTTTGGTTAGAAACTTATTTTTTTTTGCTCATTTGAAATTTTTGATCAATTTTTTTAGACTCCGAACTCTATAAATTAAACATTAGAAAGTGCAATAATAATAATAAAAAAAAAACATGAAAAAGAAATAATTTTATTTTCTTTATTTCATTTCTAACATATGTAAACTCTTCCTTGATCCTTTATGGATGATTGGATTGTGTTCACAAATACGAACATTTCCAAGTAATGTTTCTTTACAATAAGATTTTATTAATTTGGATCCATAAGCATCTTGGCATTTTTTAAGCAAGAAGCTTCATCATATGTAATAGTAATTGTTTGACAATTTGCAGCAATAACAAATATCATCAAAAGAACCAAGTGAAATATCATTTTTGGATGCATTTGTTCTTCTTTTTCTTATACCAAGATAGTACTATTTTTGGAATGTTGAAAAAAATTATTATGCTCTATATATATAGTATAATTTGATGTATCCATTTTTACATTTTGAGATTAATAATTAATTTCTTATTGCCATTTTTTAAAAGAAAAAGTCAATTATAATTTTTGGACTTTTCCTTTAAATAAGAACATAATAATATAATCCATAATCTTTTAGAGTTTGTCAATTTTATTTAATAGCAAAGTTTTTTCTTTTGACATTATGTCCTCTTTATAATGTAGATGGTATAGTTTCTTCCTTATTTTTTAAAAAAATAAAGACATAAATAATTTTGAAAATTAATTCAAAATTTCACTTAAACATCTGAATCGAGTCTCTTATTACCGAGACATTCCAAGAAGATATTTGCAGCCAAAAACAAATTGTTTATGCAATTTACAACATGAACTTTAACTTAAACAAATAAGAAAAAAAATCCATCTTCTCATCTATAACCATATATCTAAAATAAGAAAAAAAGAAGAATAATTTGTAAAATCCCCCCCAAACCTCAAAAATAATTTGGGTCAAGAGAAATAAAAATAATAATTTAATATGCGCATATTTGATTCTGTATTTATCATTTAAATATTGACTTGCAATAATTCCGATGAATATAATATTTAGAGACTTAAAATTTGTCTAATTTTTTTAATGAAATCAAAACAAACGATAAACTCTCACCGATTTTTCTTATGGATATATAAATTAAACATGAAAAAATAAAATAGTTAATTCAGAAAAATCAAAATAAAATAATAGAAAGTGCAATCATAAAAAAGACATGAAATGTAAATAATTTTATTTTCTTTATTTCATTTATAACATATGTAAACTCTTCCTTGATCCTTCATGGATGATTGGATTATGTTCACAAATACAAAAATTTCCAAATATTGTTTGTTTACAATAAGCTTTTATTAATTTGGTTCCATAAGCATCATGGCATTTTTTTGAGCAAGAAGCTTGATCACATTCATTAATGACTACTACGCCATTTGTAGCAACAACAAAAATCATCAAAAGAACTAAGTGAAAGACCATTTTTTGATGCATTTTTTCTTATACCAAAATAATATTTTTGTAATGTTGGAAAATATTAATATTGTGCTCTCTTTATATATAGTTGTGTCTAATGTATATACCTTGTACATATTGAGATTAATAATTATTTTTTTATTAGCATTTATAAAATGTCTATAATAATCTTAGGACTATTTTAGGAAAATTTTGAATGGGTTTTCAAAATGTTTATAGTGAAATCTTCTTTAGTTGTTTAAAATTATTTTTATGGAGAAAATTTTAAATGGTTTTGCTATTCAAGCAATGTATAGTCAACAGTCAACACTACTAAATTTTGGATTTTTTTTCTTACTTTATTAGGAATAATAATTTGTTTTTATAGAGAAAAGAATATTAAACTATTATCATGAATGGTTTTTACTTCTAATTGGAAAATTAATTATTTTTTTAAAAGAAATTGCATGAATTTTGTTTTAGAGAATTTTTTTTTTGTTTTTGATAATTTTATTTTCTTTTATAACCATTTGACTTTGTTTTCCTTGTTAGGTAAAAAAAAACTCATTCTTTTTATCATTCATATTAGGGATTAGGGGTGTCAAATGGGCGGGTGGAGCTGAAATTGAAAATATTAAAATGGGTTGGAAGTCAGGTTGAGTCTTGATCCGCCCAAGTTTACTTTGGGTTTAAATGGGCTAAAAAACAGGTTGGGTCTTGACCCGCCAATTTGACCTCATCAATCTCAATAATTTAATGTATTAATATTTTACTTTAATAATCACAATTTGAATTTTAGCTCAAGATTTTTTTTAAAAAAAGTAACAAATGGATTGATAAATCCTAAAAAATGTTAAATAGATAATAATTCATACCATAAAATATAGGTATCTTAATAAAAAAATTAAAACGGGTTGAAATTGGAGATTAAATTGAGCTCAATTGATGATACTCTTCAAATGGGTGATGCTTGAATAAGTTAAAATTGAACCCAATTCAAATTATCTTAAATCTAACCCTTAAAATTTTAAACGAATTGAACGAATTACTATGTTTGGGTTCATTTTTGACCCACTAATTTATAATTTATATCCTACTAATTGTTGGGGGGTGCAGGGACAATAATTTTGAACTATAATAGATAGACTTTAAAAGTGATCCAATAAATTTAAAGTATTTTAAATAGATTTTTACTTTTATAGAAGTTAAGGACCAAATTAGTTTTATATTATATTTAGAATTAATTAAAATTAGGCAGATGGAGAAATTCAATCATACTACTTTATAAATTGACTGTATTGTTAATTACAAAATATCGTACATGAATTAATTGAGAATCATATGTCTTTGTTAAGTATGAAAATGGAATTAATTGTTTGTTTGATATGAAGGATAATGTTTTCGAAAATATATCATAAGTTTCCAAATTAGCTTAATTTGAGAGGGAAAAAGGATTATAGTTTCATCTTAGTTTAAAGAAATTTTGAGGTTAATTTATAAGTTAAAATATTAAATGATAAAGATTAAATTAATCTTCTTACTTTCAAATATTATTTAGTTTTAACCTTATAACAATTTACACATAAAATCACTCACATCATTATCATTCGTTATAAAAAAAAAATTATGATATCTCCCGCTAAGAAAATATGTACAATAAATAAGTTTAAAATTATAGAAAAATAAAATAAAATATGGTAAAATAAAGAAAGAAAATACGAGAGTTTATATACCACATAAGATATTTTTTTAAGTTTGACAACTAATCTTAATTTGAGAGGAAAAATAAAGTTTCATTTGTGAGAAGGAAAAAATAAATTAAGATGTTATAAATAATTTAAAGTTTTTTGTTTTTTGGCCATCATGTGAATTAAGTTTCATTACATATAACAAATATTTTGTTCCCATAATAATCACCTAAGACTCCGTTGTAGCACTGGCATTTCTCATATTTGATGTAGATTCCAGGTTCAAATCCCGGCAATGGAATAAATTTTATTTTATTTGGTGTCTGCTATCCGCATTAAATCTTGACTGATATAAATTACAACGGGATATAACCTATTTAGGGATAGCTTTTTCTATCAAGATTTTTTTCCTTACTAAGGTTCGAAATCAAAACTCCAATTAACACTTTGTTTAGATGATTGTTACATATTATTTCACATTATGTTGAATTGTAACGTACTGTATTGTTTTAATAGATACATTATTTGTATAGATTCCATCATTCTCTTTATTACATAATGTAACACATTCGTGATGATTTGAATGATAAATTAAACCTACAAAGAAAAAGTAGGGTACAAAGTAAAACTACTATGAAAAAGTAGATTAAAAGTTGAAATATGATTATTAAATAATAAACAAGAATAGGAAGATATATTAAGATAAAGTAAGTGTACGATCACACCAAGATTGTTATATAAAATGAATCTTTTCATTGTTATTCTACTTTTTCTTTGTTGATAGTTCTTTGTTTCTAACTTTTCACATAACATATTTAAGACCATAAAACTAAAAAAATATTATAGTACATTTGACATATCTTTATTTCTAATACTTGACGGATAAAACTATATATTATGAAATTTCCATTATTATATTCTTCAATGTAAAAAATATATTTTGTTTCGAATAAAATACAAAAGATCTCCGTTGTAGCAATGGTAATTCTAAAATTGACCATAATGTTGGTCACTTGAAATCCGGTTTCAAATCCCGGCAACGGAATAATATTTTTCGATTCAAAATCGAACTAACAAATAGTTATTAATTTATTAGTAATGGTTTTAACGGTTTTTTTTTTTTAATCATTGATTCTTAATGGTTTAAGATTTTTTTCTTAATAGATTAGATGATAAAACGATAGTAAATTACTCTCTCTCTCATATTAGATAAGCATCTTACTAAAAGTATTTGTCTCATATTACTTGATCACTTACCCCTTCGATTAATATGACTTTTGAAAGTTTAAACAAATTTTTAAGATTTCTTTTTAAGAGACTAATTAATATGAACAAAAGGCAAAATAATAAAATTGATCAACCTATTAACGATTTCTTAATCATCGTGTAAAATAGAAAATACTCATCTATTATGAGACATAGGGAATATAAACTACATTAAGGTAAAAGTTAAAATTTTGATATGTTTCTCATTTTATATAAGTTTTAATTTTTGTAAAAAGTAGACGTTCCAGATATCTCGAAACAATGAACCTACTCAATTGACTAGAAGTTTAACCTTTTAAGCAAAAAAATAGAAGTTATTGAAGCCCAAAAAGAAATTGGGCTGTCCTTCACCATAAAATAGTGGGCCTTCAAATTGGTTAAGCCCAGACAATCGTGAAGATAGGCCCACTATATATATATATATATATATATATATATATATATATATATATATATATATATATATATGTAGTTTTTATATATGATGTCTAAATTTAATTTTTAAAAACTCCAACTTCAAATATTATGTCTGCAGTATTATATAGCTGAAATTTAATTACTTTTGTTTGACTTAAGTTATTTGAGTTGATAGGTTTTTGTATTTGATTATAAGCTCTATATATTGACGGTGTATGAAAATATCTATAGGATATATCAATCATCAGTTTTACTTAAAAGATAATTATATGTAATTTATTAATTGATAATTTTAAATTTTTAAAAATGTAAAAAGAATATTTTATAATAGATCACATTATACTATTAGTGTAAAAAAGTATAATAGTTTTCCAAAAAAAGAAAAAAAAATGGAGAGAAGAAAACATAATCATACTTTTCCAAATTAGCTTAATTTGAGAGGGAAAAAGAATAATAGTTTCATATTAGTTTAAAGAAACTTTGAGGTTAATTATGTTAATATATTCAAGGGGAAAAAATCAAATTAATCTTCTACTTTGAAATAGTACCATAAACTCACTCACATCGTTATCATTTGTTATACAAGAAAAGTAGGGTATGTGCGAGATAGAGGTGATTTGAGTTGAGAGATTTTGTAAGTATAAACTCTATATATTGATAGTGTAAAAAACTATGTATAGGATCGATCAGTTTTACTTAGATAATAATTATATGTAATTCATTAATCGATAACATAAAAATTAAAAAATGGAAAAATATTCTTTTATAATAGATCATAATGTACTATTAGTTGTTAAAAAGTTGGAAAAATAATCTTTATTTGAGAGGGAAAAAAGTTTCATTTATGAGAAGGAAAAAAAATAAAAATGTTATAAATAATTTAAGGTTATTTTGTGCCTTAATGTGAATTAAGTTTGTTTAGTGTTACAAATATATTTAGTTCTCACAATAGTATACAAAGGTTCCGTTGTTACAAATATATTTGGTTTTTTATTTTACCCATGGTTCGGAATCAAGATTCTAATTAACATTTTATTTTAATGGTAACGTGTTATTTCATAATATATTGTATTATTTTACATTATGTTAAATTATTTTAATTAATACAATGTTTGAAATGAATTGTATCATCCTCCACCGTTACATAATGTATTTAGAAGTGGAAAAAAAAATGTCTGAAGTTGTCTTTAGCTAATATTTATAGGGATGAAATTTTTATTTAATCTAATAAGAAAATGACAAATAATAAATATTCTTTTTTAATAAAAATAAAAACTGGTTGTTAGTTATAAATGTATAAGTTAGTCAGAATGGTGAATGAAAGGGTATAAGTGAGCCAAAAAGGTGAATCGAAGGGTATATGTCAGTTAAAAAGGTGAATGAAAGGATATTTTTATACCAAAACATAAATGAAGAGTATTTTTAAGCTTTTTGCTATAATTTAAGTGTAATTTTGGCCTTTTTTCGATATTATATGCTTGAAGTCACATCAAGAAATTGTAGGGATATATTTGATCCCAATTTGAGAGAGAAGATAAAAAAAGATGTCAAGTGTGTTTAAATCTCAAAAATTCAAAAATTTATTTTTTTACCAAACTCTGCATCAAATCAAAATATGACAAACAAATTGAAATCAATATACTTTACGGTTTTAAGATTTTTCCTTAACAAATTAATTGAGAACACGATAATAAATCACTTACCCCTTCAATTAATATGACTTTTGAAAGTTTAAACAAATTTTCAAGATTTTTTTTTTTTCAAGAGACTAATTAATATGAACAAAAAGCAAAATAGTAAAATTGATCAACCTATTAACGATTTCTTAATCACCATGTAAAATAGAAAATACTCATCTATTATGAGACATAGGGAGTAATAAACTAATTTATAGGTAAAATTAAAAATTTTATATGTTGCCTATTTTATATAAGTTTTAATTTTTGCAAAAAAGTAGACGTTCAAGATATTTCGAGACGATGAATACTCAATTGACTAGAAGTTTAACCTTATAAGCAAAAAATTGAACTTAGATAGAACTTATTAAAGCCCAAAAAGAAATTGGGCTGTCCTTCACCATAAAATAGTGGGCCTTCAAATTGGTAAAGCCCAGACAATCGTGAAGATAGGCCCACAGTCGTGAGAGGATATATATATATATATATATATACATGTATATATCTATTTTAATATATAGTTTTTATATATGATGTCTGAATTTAATTTTAAAAAAGTCCAACTTCAAATATTATGTCTGCAGTATTATATAGCTGAAATTTAATTAATTTTGTTTGACTTAAGTTATATGTACACTTTACGCCAAAATAATCATTATATATATATATATATATTCATGCCAGTCGTTCATTAAATTAAATACAACATTAGATCGTGTTTTCAATACTTCCTTTCAAATTTATGTTTATTAGGTAAATGAATTTTTATATAATAAAAAATTATATTAAATAAATATTATTCTATTAAACATAATTTATATTAAAGAATATCCAAACAAACAAAAACATCATATAATATGCATCGATTGATGTGAATAAATTTTATTTATTTATAAGATGCAATATTTATATATATAAATTTATTCTTCCTATGTCTCTCAACTCCCATTTCTCCACCAACCTTTTTGACCAATATTTTTTATTCCACCACTTTGATTTTTATGCCTTTATATAACAACCACCACCTTATGTACTCATTATTAGTTTCACATTTTTCTTATAATAAAAAAATAAAAATATCCAACCCCATATCTCCAAAAAAAATAAATAATAATCTTGATCTTAATTAGGTTTAATGGATTCATCAATTATAATTAATGATGATGATGAACCTCAAGTAGAAGAAGAAAATCAATTAATTAATTATACTTGTTCATCATCTATGGTTGAGACAAGTACAAGCCTTGTTTCAAGAAGTACAACTAATTATTTTGTTATGGGCAAACATCGTATGGCTGCTGCTATTTCTTCTCTTGATCAACAAATCCAATTTATTCAGGTTTTTTCTTTGTAATATTTTCCTTTTTTTCGACTTTTTGAAAAGGTTGGCTTTATAAGATTTTAGGAAAGATAAAGATAGGTCGATGAACTTGAAGAGTTTACTAGAGGTATAAAATATGACATACCTTTAGTTTTTTAAGAACACGATTCTCGATGCGATTGGAGATAATGATGTTGGGGATTAGGGTAGAAAGGTGACATAATTTAGTATTTTAGTCAGTTTTACTTAATCTATTGTTCCATTTACTTTGCTTATCTTGTTATTTGTCGTGATTATTTTCATTTCGATGTTGATCTGATTATACTTCTTTTGAGAAAATAGCTATTGGAAAAGACTTTTTTACCCTACAAAGGTTGGTTTTTTCTTCTTCTTTTTTTTTTTTTGAGTTTTCTAGTTATAAATTAATATTTATTGTAACAAAATACTTGTAATTTCTTTACAAAATCTAATTGATTTTTTTTTTTAAAAAATTAGTTTAAAGTTGAAGTTTTATTTGATGTTTTTTTAAATATATTACTAATTTTTCAAAATAATGATCTGTTTTATTTTTTTCAAAAATAATTTATAAGTGTGAAATATTAGTACCTACCCAAAAGTTTTTTTTTTTTTTTTTTGATAATTGGAAGTCAATAGGATAAGTTCAAAATATATAAAAGAATTCGTCCTTTATTAAGTGTTTTCTGAGTGGTCACAAAATTTTTTTTTTTTTTTTTGCTATTTGATTTTAAAAGTAACCTATTTAGCTTTAAAAGGTAAAAAATATCTCTTTCATTTTGCTATTGTCTAGTATCGTTAGTATCACGTAAAATACGAAATAAACGTATATTACAAATTTGGAATCCATCATAAATAAAATTTAAAATAAATGAAGAGATAGCGAAGGATAAATTATTCGTGGATCGAGTTTCAACTGTACTTCACTAATTTTTGAAAAATATATTATTTAAAAAGAAGAGAGCTAGCATAATGAAAAGAAAATATTCATAGGAATATGTATTCCATCAACCAGATCGATCAACACATGATAGACAATAAAAATAAATTCATTGGACTAATTAGTGTGTGATACAACATTTTAAAAATGTTTTTCCCCTTCTTTTCCTCTTTTTAAAGAGTTAAACTTATCGATAGACTATATAATTTATATATATCGATCGAAATAAATAAATAACGAATTTAATCAATTAAATGAATGAATTGAATAATGTGATTTGTTGGTTTGGTTGTGCGGGACCAAAGGCCCAATAGATGTTAAATGGGATAGATGGTTTCAAAGAGCCAATGGATCAAAACGTAACAAACGGTGGATTTGAATTTCTATATAAATGAAAGAGATATTGCTTTTGTTGATTCGAATTAAATAATGATATTATAAAATCGATTTATATTTATGTAAAAATATAAATTCACGTAAGTAGAAAATGAAAAATATACAATCAACAATTATGAGTCGTGTTTATCAGCATCATGATCATGAGAAGTGAATTATTTGAAGTTTGGTTTGTATTTGAATCTGAGATTAAAATTATTAAAAAGAACCTTATACTTAATTTCATAAAATTTATTCAAATCCGACATAAAATAAACTGGTAGATAAACTCAAAATACATGCAAATCACCGAATTTGTTTCATTAGTCTGATATTTCAATAATATGTTTATAAAATACGAACTATATCAAAATAATCAATCTGTAATCGCATATATATCATAGAGATACAAGTTTTCAAAAACGTTCTAATAATTATATCATAAAATTATTATTTTTCTATCACATAAGCAAATTCTTTATGTTCATAACATTATGATGTTCACAAGTACAAGTATCTCCAAACTTTGAGTGCTCACAAAAAGCTCTTACCAATTTAGGCCCCCAATTTTCTTTGCATAATTTTGTGCAAGAATCTTGATCACATTTATAAATAATAATTTGACTTTCACCTTCTACAAAATAATAATTTCCTCCATTTACAACAAAAATCATCAATAGAACCAAATGAAATATCATTTTTAGATCCATTTTTTTTTTTTGCAATATTGGGGGAAAAGTTCTTGTGGTCTCTATATATAGATACAAATATAGATATATATAGTAATGTATTTATTGTATACATATTAAGATTAATAATTCATTTCTTACCATTGAATGAATAGAAAAAAAGATCCACACATAACCAAAAGAGGAAATGGAAGATTAATTAATAAATTACCAAGTTTATATAATTTTAAATTGAAATTTTAATCTTATTACTTAAATTACTTTTATAGAGTCAAAGTTAAATGTTTTTCTTATTTAAGCAACGTCTAGTCAAAATCAAGTTTGAAAAGTTTTAATATTATTTTTTCCTCACATAATTACAAATTACAAATAAGAGAGGGGAGATAGAATGTTAGAAACAAATTTTTATCTTTAATTTTGTAACAAAAATGTCAATCACTTATAGGAATTATATTTATTTTTTGTTTGTAAGAAAAAAAAGTGATTTTGTTATTTATCATATCACACTAAATCTCTTTTATATATATATCTATCTATCTATCTATCTATCTATCTATATATATATATATATATATATATATATATATATATATATATATATATATATATCTGATGTAGGACTCTTCAACATCCCATCGTACACTTTAGACTGGATATTTGGAGTATGTTTAATTTAATATGGGGGAAATATTGTAAATATGAATTGCGATGATTCTTGCTCGAAATAAAAAAAATTACCCAAAATCATATAAAGAGATCACAATTTATTAGTTAAGTTTATTATCCGTTATACTATATGGCTATATATATCCCTACTGTTATTAAATTATTTTGAAACACTCCTTATTTGAAGGGTCAAAAATATATTTTTTTATCCATAAAATGATTTGAAAATAAATAAACATACTCTTAAACTTTATAATTTATAAGAAAATGATATATTATACCCTAGTTATCTAACAAATGATAACAAACAAACAAAACATGAAACAAAACTAATTAAACCTAGGTTGAATCATAGGTGAAGGCATCAACTTTTTTTTTGACATGGTTAGTGAAGGCAAAAAACTAAAATAAAAATAAAAATGGTAGAGGTGCATAGAGGTGGAGCTCGGATTTTCAATAAGGGGTTCAAAATTTTTACAGAAATAGATAGCTGAATGGGGTTCGACATGTACTATGTATACATATAAATTTATTTTAACCAATATATAATATAATTTTCTGCCGAAAGAGATAACCCCTTCATACAAGTTAGCTCCGCCCCTGAAGATGCAGGTCACCTTTAGCGCCTTCTTTCTTTAAAGAATTTACTTTCAAGAAAAAACTAAAAAGACATTATCACTTTGCGCCTTGTAAGACACATAAAAAGTCGCGTCTTATGTTTTGCTATTTTAATTTACACAACGTTTACCTTATCATTTAAATGTTGCTCTTTTGGTTAGAAACTTATTTTTGTTGCTCTTTTGAAATTTTTGATCAATTTTTTTAGACTCCAGACTCTATAAATTAAACATTAGAAAGTGCAATAATAATTAAAAAAGAAACATGAAAAAGAAATAATTTTATTTTCTTTATTTCATTTATAACATATGTAAACTCTTCCTTGATCCTTTATGGATGATTGGATTGTGTTCACAAATACAAACATTTCCAAGTAATGTTTCCTTACAATAAGATTTTATTAATTTGGATCCATAAGCATCTTGGCATTTTTTTAAGCAAGAAGCTTCATCACATGTAATAGTAATTGTTTGACAATTTGCAGCAATAATAAATATCATCAAAAGAACCAATTGAAATATCATTTTTGGATGCATTTGTTCTTCTTTTTTCTTATACCAATAAGATAGTAATATTTTTGGAATGTTGAAAAAAATTATTGTGCTCTCTATATATATATAGTATATATTTGATGTATCCATTTTTACATTATGAGATTAATAATTAATTTCTTATTGCCATTTTTTAAAAGAAAAAGTCTATTATAATTTTAGGACTCTTCCTTTAAATAAGAACATAATAATATGATCAATAATCTTTTAGAGTTTGTCAATTTTGTTTAAGAAGAAAGTTTTTTTTTTTTGACATTGTGTACTCTTTATAATGTAGACGATATATTTTTTTCTTATTTTTTAAAAATTAAATACATAGATAGTTTTTAAACTAGTTTAAAATTTTCACTTAAACATCTTAATCGAGTCTCTTATCACGGAGACACTCCAAGAAGATATTTTCAGCCATACACAAATTGTTTATGCAATTTACAACATGAACTTTAACTTAAACAAATAAGAAAAAAAAATTCATCTTCTCATCTATAACCATATATTTAAAATAAGAAAAAAAGAAGAATACTTTGTAAAATCCCCCCCCCCCCCCCCCAAAAAAAAAACCTCAAACATCCCACCTATATATCATTTTTGGGTCAAGAGAAATAAAAATAATAATTCAATACGCGCATATTTGACTCTGTATTTATCATTTAAATATTAACTTGCAATAATTCCGATGAATATGATAATTATAGACTTCAAATTTGTCTAATTTTCTGAATGAAATCAAAACAAAACAATAAACTCTCAACGATTTTTCTTGTGGATATATAAATTAAGCACGACAAAATAAAATAGTTAATTCAGAAAAATCGAAATAAAATAATAGAAAGTGCAATCATCAAAAGGACATGAAATATAAATAATTTTATTTTTTTTATTTCATTTATAACATATGTAAACTCTTCCTTGATCCTTCATGGATGATTGGATTATGTTCACAAATACAAAAATTTCCAAATATTGTTTGCTTACAATAAGCTTTTATTAATTTGGTTCCATAAGCATCATGGCATTTTTTTGAGCAAGAAGCTTGATCACATTCATTAATGACTACTACACTATTTGTAGCAACAACAAAAATCATCAAAAGAACTAAGTGAAAGACCATTTTTTGATGCATTTTTTCTTATACCAAAATAATATTTTGAATGTTGGAAAATATTAATATTGTGCTCTCTTTATATATAGTTGTGTCTAATGTATATACCTTGTACATATTGAGATTAATAATTAATTTTTTATTAGCATTTATAAAATGTCTATAATAATCTTAGGACTATTTTAGGAATATTTTGAATGGGTTTTCAACATGTTTATAGTGAAATCTTCTTTAGTTGTTTAAAATTATTTTTATGGAGACAAATTCAAATGGTTTTGCTATTCAAGCAATGAATAGTCAACAGTCAACACTACTAAATTTTGGATTATTTTTCTTACTTTATTAGGAATAATAATTTGTTTTTATAGAGAAAAGAATATTAAACTATTATCATGAATGGTTTTTACTTCTAATTAAAAGGAAAGTTAATTATTTTATTTTATTTAAGAAATTGTATAAATTGAGGATCCTTTCTTTGCACAAGAAAATAATAGCATGATTCATAATATAGTGGTGAATTTTGTTTAAGAGAAAAAGTTTTTTGTTTTTGATAAATTTTATTTTCTTTTATAACCATTTGACTTTGTTTTCCTTGTTAGGTAAAAAAAACTCATTCTTTTTATCATTATTAGGGGTTAGGGGTGTCAAATGGGCGGGTGGGGTTGAAATTGAAAATATTAAAATGGGTTGGAAGTCAGGTTGGGTCTTGACCTGCCCAAGTTTACTTTGGGCTCAAATGGGCTAAAAAACGGGTTGGGTCTTGACCCGCCCAATTTGACCCCATTAATCTCAATAATTTAATGTATTGATATTTAACTTTTATAATCACAATTTGAATTTTAGCTCAAGATTTTTTTAAAAAAAAAAAAACAAATGGATAGATAAATCCTAAAATGTTAAATAGATAATAATTCATATCATAAATATAGGTATCTTAATAATAGATAGACTTTAAAAGTGGTCCAATAAATTTAAAGTATTTTAAATAGGTTTTACTTTTATAGAATTAAGGACCAAATTTGTTTTATATTATATTTATAATTAATTAAAATTAGGCAGATGGAGAAATTCAATCATACTACTTTATAAATTGACTGTATTGTTAATTACAAAATATCGTACATGATTTAATTGAGAATCATATGTCTTTGTTAAGTATGAAAATGGAATTAATCGTTTGTTAATGTTTTAATAGGAAAAAAAATTATACTATATTTCAAAAAAAAAAAAAAAGTTATGGTTTGATTGACTTTAAAAGTGGTCCAAAAATTAAAAGTAATTTGATGAGGTCTACTTGTACAAGCTTGAGTTTAATATTATTATTATTGTTTAGTACTATTACTACTGCATCTTTAGAATTAATTAAAATTAGGCAATATTATTATTATTGTGTAGTACTGCATATTTAAAATTAAACTATGTCGTTGGAATTTAAATCTTGATTTCATATAAAGTTTATCATACTTTATAAATCGTCATGTCACACAATTAGTGTAGTCTTCTTTACTTTTATACTGAACATTTTTATCGATAAAAGGATAAAATCTCTTTTTATAATGACAAAATTTACCTTGATTTTTTTTCTAGAGAACCATTTTTCGTAATATTTCAAATAATAATAAATTATTACAAAGAGAATATATAGTGAACTAATTGCATAAACTTTAAAAAAGAGCTTGATGTATATGAATTATACAATCAAACTTTTAAGATATTTTTTTTTAATGAAAAATCGACTAAATTTACTATTATATTGACTAACTATTTTTAATTTAAAAATTAATATAGCTTTCCCTAATTTAATTTAAAGGCAAAGTGGTGAATGAGACTTTTTAGATGTGAAATTTAGGGTAGGCATTAAAAGACTTTTTGAATAACTTATCTCATCAGTATAAATAATTTTTTATAATAGCAATTTATTCAAATTTTTTTTTGTTAATATATGAAAATTAAAATTATTTATATTAACATATAATATATATTACTTAAACTCTTCTATATATATAATTCATAGCTCTTAGTATGTTCAAGAATGAAAGTGACAAAATGGTGGACAAAATTGTCAAAGATTTTCATCTTATTCTTCATTGTTGTTATTTGTTGCCTTGTTCTTAATTATCATTCAAACACATACATTTTAGATTTTTTTCCAAATTAACAGAAGTAAATATGACTAATAATGGAGGAATATTTTATATAAGCCCAGATTTTATGATGAATTTAAATGAATTTGGAAATCACATTAGAATAGGAATACAAACTAAAGGATATGAAGAAATGCATAGTGGAAAAAATTTATTAATGTGTGTAGGATTTTTAGGAAAAATGACAGACAGTAGTAATACTAGATTTAGATTACAAATAAAAGATGTAGTAGAAGTAATGGGAAATAAAGGAATAAAATTAATAAAACCTATAAAAATAAATCCTGAAGAATATGCAGGTTTAGAATGGAAATTAGGTGACTTTAAAGAAAAAGAAGCGTTAAGACCAGACAATCATTTAATATATACAAATTCTAAAGGAGAACCTTCAATTAGATTTACAGACTATAATTATGAAGCTCAAAAAGACATTGAAGAAGAAAGTATTGTAGAAGAAATGCCTTTAACGGGAATGAATATAGAAGTAATATTAGAAGAAGATTATGCAGTAGATTTAGCTATAGAAAAAGCAAAAGAAATATGTAAAAATAATAGAAATAGATTATTTACTTGTAAAGGATGTAAATTAAAAGATTTGAATTTAGAACAAGTAATATCTCATTTTAAAATATGTGAACAAAGAATAGATAATAAGGGTTATAGATTAGAAAAAAGTCTACAAGAAAAATCCGAAAAAATAGATAATATAATGAATGAAATGCAAGAAAATGATAGTGAGATATCAGAATTAGAATCTATATTCAGTCAAAAAGAATTAATGGAAACAGCAAGTTCTAGTAGTCCATTTCAAAGAACAAATGAACAAGGTTATACTGCAGATAATAGTACAGGAAATATACCACGTAGAAGGGTATATAGACAAGGAGATGTTCCCACAACAGAAATTAAACCTATGGGAAAAAGAATGCCTATAGAAGAACCAATAATACTCCAAGAAGGAGGAAGTAAAGGAAAAATTCTAAATATAGCTGCACATGATCCACAAAGATGGAATTCAGTAATAGATTTATGGAAAGGAATAGTAGTAGCAGATTTTATAAAAAATTATACAGAAACTGACGCAGAAACAATGTATAAATACTTAGAAACATTTTTAGGAGAATCAACCAAAGCTTTATGGGAAGCTTATAAAGTAGAATTCCCATCAGAATTTCAGTATTTAGTATCTTTAGGACCAAATCCATATAATTTTACAAATAAAATACATACTTTAATAACAGGAGAAGACCCAAATAGTGGATTAGTAGCTTTACAAAGGAATGCAGTAATAAAACTAGAACAATTAAGTATAAGTAATTGGTATTATATAAAGAAATTTTTAAATGATTATTTCTATTATTGTACAATTAGTGGAAATGCATTTGATCAAGATTTAGGTAAAAAATTATTTAATAAATTACCTGGAGCCTTAGGAAGAGAAATAGAAGATAGATGGACCAAAAGAGATGGAGTAGCCCAAAATCCTCAAGCAAAATGGTCAATAGGACATAGAATACAACATATAATGGAAATATTACAAGAAAAATGTACTAATTTACAAATACAAAAACAATTAAAACAAAATGAAATGAATTTTTGTAAAGATATAATATATACAACTCAAAATTATGATAAAACTCAATATAAAAAGAAAAAATATAAAAATACAATCCACAATATAATAGGAAATATAATAAAAAAGGATATTTTCTTAGGAAATCTTCAGCTAGAAAACCATATTTAAATAGAGATAGACATGTTAGAAAATATAGAACAGATAGAAATTATAAAAACAAGTTAGAATGTTTTACATGTGGAAGTATAGAACATTTAGCAAATACTTGTCCTAAAAGATATAATGCAAAGACTAGAAATGCTCAATTAGTAGAAGAATTTAACGAAGCATTATTAAATGTAGATGAATATATGTCAGATAATGAAAGTATTTACTCTATAGTAAGTATTGATATAGAAGAAAATAATAAAGAAGAAGATTCTTCTAATTCAGAAGGAGAAGAATTAATTAATGAAATAGGAATAGAAAATTTAAATATAGATGATTTAAAAATTAATTTTATGAATATAAATATAATAGAATGTGAACATAATTTTGAAAAAGACACAGGACTAGATAGTAACCCATGCAATTGGTGTAAATGGTATCCAAGTAAATATAAAAGAGCTAAATGTAACAAATGTTTTTTAGAAGGATGTATAAGTTGTATAGAAACACAGTTAGGAATAATAATCCAAAAAAGGAAAGAAATAAATACAAATGAATCTTTCATAAATTTAAAAGTATTAGTATTAGAGGCAAAAGTTAAAGAATTAGAAGAAAGAATAGTACGGTTAGAAAAAGGGAAAAATATTGAACAAGAAATACCATTAGATAATCAAGAATTAATGAATGAAGAATCTAATACTTTAATATGTAATCAAGATAAAAATATAAATACTGTCAAAATATTAGCAAGACTACAAATAGGAAAATATGAACTAGAAACTTTAGCCTTAATAGATTCAGGATGTACAAAAAGTATCCTAAATAAGAAAATAGTACCACCAGAATTAATAAAAACGTAAGAAAAACCACTTGCAGCTATGCAAATGGATGGAACACATAACATATATAAATATTATATAGATAAAGCACAAGTTAGTTTTCTAAATACTTGTTCAGAATTTTATAAACCTACCTATAAAATGGACAAAATATGGGTAAGAGATTTAGATATAAGAGTAGATTTTGTTTTAGGGCTTGACTTCATACTATATAATAAAGGAGGAACTTTAATAACTAGTGATGGAATATTTTTTATGAAAAACATTACTTATACTTGTTTTATCCGAAAAGGAATTTTTTGAAGGTTTTCGACTTTTTTAGAGTCGCCACTTAATTTTTAAGAAAAATCAAGAAAACTTGCATTTCCAAAAAGACTTAAACAGATGAAATCAATCGAAAAATATTTCGAGGGGTTCGGGGATTCTTATTTATATCTTAGGAAGGTGTTAGGCACCTAAAATATCCGCTAATGCGGTTTTCCGACAACTAACTTAATTTGGCTAAAATTGTTTGACTTAATAAAATTTATTTAAAGTTTGAAAGAGAGTTGTTTAAATTTTACCTAAATGAAAAGTTCAAGTTGAAGAAACTCGATTCCCTTTTAAGTGGTTAAAACAAAATGGCATTTTGCGGGGATTCGGAGTTTTCGACCTTTAAAACTACCGACAAATAAAACAGATAAGTAATTTAAAGCAAGTAAAGAGAGAGAGAGAAAGAGATTTGGGTCCAAATCCGGGTCTCTGTCCGCCTTGACCGGAGTTTTGGACCCACCTGTTTTGGGTTTTTGACCCATTTCCTCTTTGTACCTGTCCTAAGTTCTAGTAACATAATAATAAAATAAAAGGGGCGACAAGGGCTTAGGCCCATTACAAATGAAAATACAAAAAATAAAATAAAAAGGTCTTCTAAACCAATCTCTTCGACTTCTTCAAACTTTTAAACTTGGGGGCTTGTCCGTCGATTTTATGGGTTGACTCGATGGAGAAGTTGAGCCTTAATGGCTCTCTCGAGATGCAAGGGAAAGAAGTTCATGACGAACTCGGACGGGTTCACATGCGGCTATTCCGGGGCAGCGAGACGGGACAACACAAGCAGAAGTGAAAGCTTCTCCCACCGACAAAACGTGACTCAAAGAATCCCTTTCTTTCACGTGAATGCTTTCTCCGTCCCAATATTCTCAACTTAGTTTTTGTTCTAAAGAAAACTTCGAACTCAAGAGAATTTTCCTATCAAAGAAAAATTTACCCTCCTGATATTGTTTAGCAAAGCCAAAAAAAAAATCCTCCTTTTTCCTCAGAGAATGAATAGAATATATAGGAGGCAGATTAGGGCTCCGATTTTGGGAGAGATCCATCCGAAAGCCCATTTCCAGCTTAAATTCAAATTCAGAAACGTTAAAAAAAACTTTCCTAGTTTGAGCCAGCTGCCTTTTCTGCGATTTCATCTTACTCCAAGAGAAGAAATGGAAAGATTGACGCCTGAGATCGACTCAACTGTCCTTGGCTAGCAACGTGTCGCACATCCGCGCCAGAAGGTACGATACGGATGTCTGAGGTCACTGAAGACGCTGGAAAAGGGACAAAACGCGTGAACCCTTTTGCTGTTGAAATCGTACGATAAGGTAAGAGACGTTGGGGATGCTTTCCGTGAAAATTGACGCCATAATCTTGTCTTCTGTGAACTGAACTTCGCGTGGGGAAGGTGGGGGCGCGTCAGGCGTCGCTGGTGCCCTTCACGTTCCTCGCGCTATTAAAGTTGACGCGTAACGCTCTGGTTTCTTTTACTCTGTGCTTTCTGATAGAGGAGGGAGAGAATTTGGGGTCGGTTCAGATAGAGGGGAGAAGGAATGGCCTGGATTATTTAGCGTTGGGCTGGGCTGATTGGAAATTGGGATGGAAGAGGAATTGAACAAATTGGGCTATTTTTTGTTATAAGGTGGGCTCGAATTTTGGTCAAATTAAAGTGATTAATTGAATTTGGCCAAAATTAGAATAAGACAAACTAAAGAAAATTAATTTATGAACTTCTTAATTCTGACGAAATAAAATAATTAATTTAAGTATAAACTAAATAATTTAAATATAGACTATTATATAACTAAGCTAGCTAGTAAAATATTTAAACAAAGTAAAATCTTTTGAGACGATTTTCGAGTAATCATAAAATATACTATCATATACATAATTATATAAATCGTATATATATTATCTAAAAATTATAAGGAATGGCAAAACTATTCAAAATAACGCAAACTTTATATTTTTTCTTAACATTTATAAAACTGATTATTTTAAATTGTCTTAGAATTTAAGAAGCTCGTCAATTATCTTACATCGGGGAGGGTCAAAATTTGGGTGTCAACAACTGTCCCTCGTTTTACTTGGATTGATGCAAGAAATCTGAGGAAAATGAAATTGACCAAACCAATTTTGACCGACCTCAACTTCATATTTAGGAAAGGGATTTGGTAGGGACTTTGAGAATTATGGCCGAACCCCGAAAAATGGGTCTCCTACATATCTCAGGCTATATGATAATTCAGGCCACTTGTAGTTCGACACGCTTGATTTAACGCACGACTTGAGAAAATTCAAAAGTCATCTCGATACCGGATTATGAAGGGATCAAAATGCTCGGGAATAGGATTTAAGCGCGAATGTTGGAATACAGCCGAATTTTGAGTCTAACTACATATCCTTAAACTATAGGAATCAGGCTGATTGTAGTTCGACTCAATCGGTCGAAAATGAAATCTATTATGCTAGATAACCTTTGGTTCCGGATAAGTGACAAATTAAATCGAGTATGAAAAGAGGCTTGTAAACTCTTAGTCATGAATGTGGCGCGCTTCACATCCATAAGTAAGAACTTACACGGACATAATTTCCAAAACTCTTGGTGTATTGTCACTCAGATTGGAAACTTGCCTCCGGTTGACCAAAATTCCGGGTGCAAAACTGAAACTGACAAAAACGAAGAAAAACCCACATGCCTTAAGATAGGGGTGTGGTTTGATTGTGGTGGAAGTCGCTCCTCTGCTCGCGTCCTAAGAGTTTGACACTCCTCTTTGGACTATGTCCCAGATCGCTGCTAAGAAAAAGTTCCACGTTGTGCTGCATCCTTTTTGATGTCGTCCGCACCTGTGGTATGTTTTGGAGAATTCATCCTTTCGGATGCTCTCGACAAAGACCGAGATAAAACTCGTCAGCATAAATATGCAATTTAAATGGGAGACAGTGTATTTTACCGTGTCGACACTTAATTGTTCTCCTCTACATTTGACGTCAAACTCGATCGATTTGACGTAAAGCAAATAAAGCTTATGTTTTGTGTTTGCGAATCAATCTTCAACGTACTCTTGATTTGATGTCAAAATAGATAAATGTTGATGTAGTGTTGATATTTCTTTTGATGTCAATGCACTCTTCATGCTGATGTCAACATAAATGAAAGATGATGCAGTGTTGATGCTTCTCTTGATGTCGATGTGTTCTTCATGTTGTTTACTCTTATCATAAAAGAGTGCAGTTGATGCCAATAAGTGAATATTCTTCTTCAAATGCACGACTTCTACTCTGGTAGTGCATGATTACATGCGGGGTATGGATATCTTCCCGCGATGCGTAAATTTTGCGAGGGATGTAATCTTCTCGCGATGCATAAGTTCCGCAAGGTATGAAGTTTTCTTGCGATATATAAACTTTTGGGAGGGATGAAATCTTCCCACGATGTATATATTCAGCAAGGTATAAAATCTTCTTGCGATGTATAAATTTCTGCGAGGGATGGAGTCTTCTCGCCATGCATAAATTTCGCAAGGCATGAAATCTTCTTGCGATGTATAAATTTCTGCGAGGGATGGAGTCTTCTCGCGATGCATAAATTCCGCAAGGCATGAAATCTTCTTGCGATGTATAAATTTCTGCGAGGGATGAAATCTTCTCGCGATGCAATAAATTCTTCAAGGCATGAAATCTTCTTGCGATGTATAAACTTTTGCGAGGCATGAAATCTTCTCGCGATGCAATAAATTCTGTAAGGTATGAAATCTTCTTGCGATGCTTGGATATTGACTCGCGATGCATGAGTCTTAACTCGCGATGCATGATCCTTCGCGATGCATGAGTATTGACTCGCGATGCATGATCTTCCGCGATGCATGAGTATTGACTCGCGATGCATGATCTTCCGCGATGCATGAATATTGACTCGTGATGCGTGAATATTGACTCGCGATGCATGAGTATTGACTCGATGCATGATCTTTCGCAATGCATGAATATTGACTCGCGATGCGTGAATATTGACTCGCGATGCATGAGTATTGACTCGCGATGCATGCTCTTACGCGATGCATGATCTTCCGCGATGCATGAGTATTGACTCGCGATGCATGCTCTTCCGCGATGCATGATCTTCCGCAATGCATGAGTATTGACTCGCGATGCATGATCTTCCGCGATGCATGAATATTGACTCGCGATGCATGATCTTCCGCAATACATGACTAATGATAAAATGATTTTCCAAATAATGCATCGTCTTGATCGATAATAAAATAAATGACCCTCCGGGTATTGTATTGTCTTGATCGATAAAATAAATGATCCCTCCGGGTAATGCATAATATCATATCTGTCATTATGATGCAAATGACGTCCTTTACGGAAACCGTAACCTCTTCCTCACTTGATTCACCTTTGAATCTAGCTGGACATTCTCTATAGACTTCATGTTGTTGGAAATTGACTGAAATAAACAAATCATATTCCCAAGTTTTCGGTATAAGCAATAAAATAATTCCTGCGTTTACAGGAACACCGTTAATTTGGGAGAGCTTTCTCCTTCCTCGACTCCTCCATATTCATCGATCAGAGTAATTTGCTGATTTTTGAGAAATATTATGAGCCTGCATCCACAGAAAAATAGTTAGTTTAAGACAGACTGATCTGTGTCGACTCTTCAATCGTCCGCTCCTCGTCCTGCTATCTCTGGTTGCTTTCCAGATCTCCCGACTCTTGATAGACAAGACAAAATATTTATGCCAAAACAAATGAAACATAAAAGGAAATATTTTAGAAAAAATAAATTTTTGAGAAGTAATATTTTGAAAAGGGGCACTGCCAAATGTCATGTCACGTCAGGCTTATGGAACTTCTCCGAGCTTGATGATTGGGAGGTATATCTGATTATGCGATGGGGAGTATTCAGAGTCACTCTAGACTGTCGATAAACCCATGCTGAAATTTTGAGGTCATCCTCAAAATTTCTGTCCCAGTTACAAGTTTTGTTTATCTTCAAATGTCGGTAAGTAAATCCGTGGAATTTTTGAGATCCTCTCAAAAATTCTGTCCCAGTTGCGAATCTTGAAGTAGCTTCAGTCTCGACTTGCTGAGGAAAAATCTTTTTCTTGAGAATTTTTGAGTCCCTCTCAAAAATTCTGTCCCAGTTTCTATTGTAAAAAGAAAAATAGAAATCTTACGGGAGATATGACCGAACCCTTGTGGCGCCTACGTATCCCGTTGAGGCAGGAATCAGGTCAAACGTAGTTCCCCTCAAGGCTAACAAAAATAAGAAATTTACAAAGAAAATCGACCGAGGCCGACATAGGCCGCCTACGTATCTCATTCTTGAGAATTCAGGTCAAACGTAGTTCAAATACAAGGAAATATTTAAAAGGGAATAAAGGGGTGACCGAGGCCGACATAGGCCGCCTACGTATCTCATTCTTGAGAATTCAGGTCAGACGTAGTTCATTACAAGAGGGATAAAATTTTAAAATAAAGCAAATACAAGCAAATGAACAATTACAAGAAAATAGTAGAAACGCAAACCAAATCTTCACACATAGTACCTCTTGACAGCATCTGAGTTGATCGGTTTTGGCCACGCGGTCCCATCCATCTCCGACAGGACCAACGCACCTCCAGATAATACTTTACGAACCACGTAGGGTCCTTGCCAATTTGGTGCAAATTTTCCTTTGTACTCGTCTTGATGAGGAAAAATGCGCTTGAGGACCCATTGCCCGATTTCAAAAATTCTGGCTCTGACTTTCTTGTGAAAAGCGTGAATCATTCTTTGTCGATACAACTGACCATGACAAACGGCAACCATTCTTTTTTCCTCGATCAAAGTTAACTGATCAATTCTCTTGGTAACCCATTCAACATTACTTAGCTCGGCTTCTTGGATAATTCTCAAGGAGGGTATCTCAACTTCGGCGGGTATGACTGCTTCCGTTCCGTACACTAACAAGTAGGGAGTAGGTCCAGTCGACGTTCTGACAGTCATTCGATAACCCAATAAAGCATATGGCAACATCTCATGCCAACCTCGGTGATTGTCAATCATTTTCCTCAGGATCTTCTTGATATTCTTATTGGCGGCTTCTACGGCTCCATTCATTTGCGGACGATAAGCGGTCGAGTTTCGGTGAGTAATCTTAAACTGTTCACATATCTCTCTCATCAAGTGACTATTGAGATTTGCACCGTTATCAGTAATGATGGATTCTGGCACTCCAAACCTGCATATTAGATTGTTGCGAACAAAATCAGCTACAACTTTCTTGGTGACCGACTTGTACGAAGCTGCTTCCACCCACTTAGTGAAATAATCAATGGCAACCAAAATAAATCTGTGTCCATTAGAGGCGGCTGGCTCTATCGGACCGATGACATCCATGCCCCAAGCTACAAACGGCCAAGGTGAACTCATAGCATTAAGTTCGTGAGGCGGCACTCGTATCAAATCACCATGCACTTGACATTTATGACACTTCTGCACAAACTTGCAACAATCATTCTCCATAGTCATCTAGAAATAACCGGCTCGAAGGATTTTTCGTGCTAAAGTGAGCCCATTTGCGTTCCACACACTCCGGCATGTATTTGTTCAATAAGCTTCCCGACTTCAACAGCATCGACACATCTTAGAAGACTCAAATCTGGAGTTCTCTTATAAAGGACTTCTCCACTTAGAAAGAAATTGAGAGCCATGCGGCGTATCGACTTCCTTTGGTTGGATGCAGCATCTTCTGGATAAATACCAGACTCCAAATATTTCTTTATATCGAAATACCATGGTAAACCGTCAGGTTCTGCCTCAACATGTGAACAATGAACTGGATGTTCTCTCAACTCTATATCCAGTGGATCAATATAGTCAGTATCCGGATGTTTAATCATTGAAGCGATGGTGGCAAGAGCATCGGCCAACTCATTTTGTATCCTGGGAGTATGTCTAAACTCGATCTTACGAAATCTCTTGCATAACTTCTGTACATACTGTACGTAAGGTATGATCTTCGGTTTTTCACAGCCCATTCTCCTTGAACTTGATGAATCAACAAGTCTGAATCTCCAATGACGAGCAACTCGTAGACATTCATGTCGATTGCCATTTTCAAACCAAGAACACAAGCTTCATATTCGGCCATGTTGTTCGTGCAATTAAATCGGAGCTTAGCTGCCATGGGATAGTGTTGACCAGATTCTGACACTAGAACCGCCCCAATACCCTTTCCCTGGTGATTTGCTGCTCCATCAAAGAATAATCTCCAACCAGGATATGCTTCAGAAATATCTTCACCTACAAATGATACTTCTTCATCATGAAAATAAGTCTTGAGCGGTTCATATTCTTCGTCAACAGGATTCTCTGCAAGATGATCAGCCAAGGCCTGTGCCTTTATCTCCTTTTGAGTCACATACACAATATCAAATTCACTCAACAACATTTGCCATTTAGCTAATTTTCCGGTCGGCATCGCCTTCTGGAAAATATACTTCAACGGGTCCATTCTGGAAATGAGATATGTAGTGTAAGAAGACAAGTAATGCCTCAATTTCTGAGCAAGCCAAGTCAAAGCACAACATGTTCTCTCCAACAGAGTGTAACGAGACTCATATGGGGTAAACTTTTTGCTTATGTAATAGATGGCTCTTTCCTTCTTCCCTGTCTCGTCGTGTTGACCGAGCACGCATCCGAATGCACTATCTGATACGGACAAATATAGCAACAAAGGACTCCCTTCTCGCGGAGGGACCAATACTGGCGGATTTAACAAATAGCTCTTGATAGTGTCAAAAGCAGTCTGACACTCTTCAGTCCACTTCGTCGGAGCGTCTTTCTTCAACAACTTGAAGATAGGCTCACACACCACGGTTGATTGAGCTATGAATCGACTAATGTAGTTCAACCTCCCTAAGAAACTCATCACCTCTTTTCTCGTCTTCGGCGGAGGTAACTCTTGAATTGCTTTAATTTTAGAAGGATCGAGCTCTATACCCCTTCTACTGACTATAAATCCCAATAACTTGCCGTCTGGAACTCCAAAAGCGCATTTGGCGGGATTTAATTTCAAGTTGTAACGACGCAAACGATCAAAGAACTTCTTCAAATGCATCAAGTGGTCTGAACTCTCGCGGGACTTGATTATGACGTCATCTACATACACCTCAATCTCCTTATGAATCATGTCATGAAATATGGTCGTCATAGCCCTCATATAGGTAGCACCAGCATTCTTGAGGCCAAATGGCATCACTCTGTAGTGATATACACCCACGGTGTAATAAAAGCTGTCTTTTCGCGCGTCTTCTTCATCCATCAAAATTTGATGATAACCTGCATAACAGTCCACAAATGACTGCATCTCATGTTTGGCACAGTTGTCAATCAAATATGAAATATTCGGCAACGGAAAAATTATCCTTCGGGCTAGCCTTGTTGAGATCTCTATAGTCACACAAATCCTGATTTTCCCGTCTTTTTGGCGACCGAACGACGTTGGCCAACCAGGTGGATATTGTGTTACTTCTACCAGTCGGGACTCTATTTGCTTGGTGATTTCTTCCTTAATCTTCAAACTCAGTTCAGGCTTGAATTTTCGAGTTTTTGCTTCACCGGCTCGAACCTGGGTTAATGGTAGCTTATGAGATACAACATCGGTACTCAACCCTTGCATATCACCGACTTCCCAAACAAACACATCACTATATTCGGCAAGCAAGTGAACCAAGCTCTCCTTCTGAACCTCATTTAGGTGGATGCTGATTTTAACCTCTTTGACACACTCTTGGTTGCCCAGGTTTACCGTTTCAGCTTCTAAATTTGGTTTA
>CM040625.1:1062874-1078483 GCA_022817965.1 Solanum lycopersicoides | reverse complement strand
GATACCAAAAACTCTCTCTCCAGTCTTGTTGCAACGATTGTGATACAACCACCAATCATGACATGTAGCTCGTCGGACCGTCTTAGGGGATCTGGGTTCTTTGGTTATGAGTCTTGATTAAATTCGCATCATCCACCACTGTAGTATCAGATTACACCCTTGAAAGAAACGTTCTCCGTTCTGACACTTGTCTAAAGCCCTGTAGATGTCGGCCAGAATCATAGGCGCTAAAGTGTAGTACTTTGTTGATGTTTTGTAATCCACTCCATAGAAAAGGCATGAGTGACCATAAATACACTAGGATGAATAGTGTATTTTGGCCCTTGAGGGAAAACCATCGTTCCGAGCAAACATATCGCAAATGCAAGGGGACGCGTCTCTTTCCATTTCTCTTTTGAGACGAACTCGTCTTTATGTTTCTCATAAGCCCTTGCACGCCCAAATCGATAATATAACTTTCTGAATGGTATATTTGGACCAGGGAGCTTGTCCATCCATTCGGCTTTAACCAATGACAACTTTTCTTTAATTTGGGCGAAATCCCATATTACGGGATTTAGAAGATCTGTATCTGGATGTCGCTTCTTTTGTTGCACATGGCGACACTTTCATAGCTGATAAGGACTTCTTCAATAGTTGGCGTCAACTCTACTTCCCCGAACCGAAAAACCATGTTCTCGCTATCCCAGAATTTCACCATCGTTCCAATTAAGCCAGGCCAAGCATTCATCTCTAGCAGCGACGGAAGGTAACCTATGTGTTTCTGAACGATCATTTTGTCGTCGTTGTTCATGAACCTCCACCATACTTTGAGGAAAGGGTCGGGGATAGTAACCATTCTTGTTTTCAAAGGCTCGTGTGTCGGATTCATCCTACAAAAATAGCAGGCAAAATTTGTCAACCCCCACCCCCATAGACAATAAATTGTTTTTTTTAAAAACACATATGCATCCTTCAATCAACACGTAAGCATGATTGTCTGTTTTTGGCGATTTAGGGCCAAGTAGACACAAGGTGGGCTTCTAATGGGCCCAACACGCCTTGGGTGTTGGGTCATCTTAGTTCAAATGCTCCTAAAAATGGGATTTGGCTCGGCTCTACGCTAGTTCACTATGAGTGGCTTTTGAAAAGACCGGGAACCCAAATGGACAATTTGGGCTGAAACTCGCGACAACCATTGGACGCCTAACGAACCAATAAATTGCCGCTAATTTCGAAAAAGGGTGAGTATAAAAAAGTCCGGCTGCGGTTCCGCAAACCGTCCTTTAATATACTATACATATATATCGGAAATATGCCATGATATGCAACAGTTCAATAAAGCAATAAATAAACAGATAAACAGTTAACTCACATGGCCAAAACACGTTAGTTTTAAGGTTAGAATCCTCCTACATCCCCAGCAGAGTCGCCATTTCTGTTTTATCCGAAAAGGAATTTTTTGAAGGTTTTCGACTTTTTTAGAGTCGCCACTTAATTTTTAAGAAAAATCAAGAAAACTTGCATTTCCAAAAAGACTTAAACAGATGAAATCAATCGAAAAATATTTCGAGGGGTTCGGGGATTCTTATTTATATCTTAGAAAGGTGTTAGGCACCTAAAATATCCGCTAATGCGGTTTTCCGACAACTAACTTAATTTGGCTAAAATTGTTTGACTTAATAAAATTTATTTAAAGTTTGAAAGAGAGTTGTTTAAATTTTACCTAAATGAAAAGTTCAAGTTGAAGAAACTCGATTCCCTTTTAAGTGGTTAAAACAAAATGGCATTTTGCGGGGATTCGGAGTTTTCGACCTTTAAAACTACCGACAAATAAAACAGATAAGTAATTTAAAGCAAGTAAAGAGAGAGAGAGAAAGAGATTTGGGTCCAACCGGGTCTCTGTCCGCCTTGACCGGAGTTTTGGACCCACCTGTTTTGGGTTTTTGACCCATTTCTCTTTGTACCTGTCCTAAGTTCTAGTAACATAATAATAAAATAAAGGGGCGACAAGGGCTTAGGCCATTACAAATGAAAATACAAAAAATAAAATAAAAAGGTCTTCTAAACCAATCTCTTCGACTTCTTCAAACTTTTAAACTTGGGGCTTGTCCGTCGATTTTATGGGTTGACTCGATGGAGAAGTTGAGCCTTAATGGCTCTCTCGAGATGCAAGGGAAAGAAGTTCATGACGAACTCGGACGGGTTCACATGCGGCTATTCCGGGGCAGCGAGACGGGACAACACAAGCAGAAGTGAAAGCTTCTCCCACCGACAAAACGTGACTCAAAGAATCCCTTTCTTTCACGTGAATGCTTTCTCCGTCCCAATATTCTCAACTTAGTTTTTGTTCTAAAGAAAACTTCGAACTCAAGAGAATTTTCCTATCAAAGAAAAATTTACCCTCCTGATATTGTTTAGCAAAGCCAAAAAAAATCCTCCTTTTTCCTCAGAGAATGAATAGAATATATAGGAGGCAGATTAGGGCTCCGATTTTGGAGAGATCCATCCGAAAGCCCATTTCCAGCTTAAATTCAAATTCAGAAACGTTAAAAAAACTTTCCTAGTTTGAGCCAGCTGCCTTTTCTGCGATTTCATCTTACTCCAAGAGAAGAAATGGAAAGATTGACGCCTGAGATCGACTCAACTGTCCTTGGCTAGCAACGTGTCGCACATCCGCGCCAGAAGGTACGATACGGATGTCTGAGGTCACTGAAGACGCTGGAAAAGGGACAAAACGCGTGAACCCTTTTGCTGTTGAAATCGTACGATAAGGTAAGAGACGTTGGGGATGCTTTCCGTGAAAATTGACGCCATAATCTTGTCTTCTGTGAACTGAACTTCGCGTGGGGAAGGTGGGGGCGCGTCAGGCGTCGCTGGTGCCCTTCACGTTCCTCGCGCTATTAAAGTTGACGCGTAACGCTCTGGTTTCTTTTACTCTGTGCTTTCTGATAGAGGAGGGAGAGAATTTGGGGTCGGTTCAGATAGAGGGGAGAAGGAATGGCCTGGATTATTTAGCGTTGGGCTGGGCTGATTGGAAATTGGGATGGAAGAGGAATTGAACAAATTGGGCTATTTTTTGTTATAAGGTGGGCTCGAATTTTGGTCAAATTAAAGTGATTAATTGAATTTGGCCAAAATTAGAATAAGACAAACTAAAGAAAATTAATTTATGAACTTCTTAATTCTGACGAAATAAAATAATTAATTTAAGTATAAACTAAATAATTTAAATATAGACTATTATATAACTAAGCTAGCTAGTAAAATATTTAAACAAAGTAAAATCTTTTGAGACGATTTTCGAGTAATCATAAAATATACTATCATATACATAATTATATAAATCGTATATATATTATCTAAAAATTATAAGGAATGGCAAAACTATTCAAAATAACGCAAACTTTATATTTTTTCTTAACATTTATAAAACTGATTATTTTAAATTGTCTTAGAATTTAAGAAGCTCGTCAATTATCTTACATCGGGGAGGGTCAAAATTTGGGTGTCAACAATACTTCAGTTTTAACTAATAAAATTAATACTCAAATAAGACATAAAGAAAAATGTTGTGAGAATTGTGAAAATAATATAAAATATAGTAAAATAGGATGTAATATATTATATGAAGATATAATAGAACTAGATGAAGAAGATATAGTTAATAAAAATTATGTTTTAATAGAAATGGAAACAGAATTATATAATTTTAAAACAGGAATTAAAACAATAGGACAAATAAGAAATCAACAAGATTTAGATAATATAGTAAAAATTTTAGATCAGATTGAAATAATAGGAGAAAAACCTTTAAAACATTGGGAAAATAATCAAATAGTATGTCAATTAGATATAATAAACCCAGAATATATAATAAAAACAGCTTCAATAGAAGCCACTAATCAAGATTTAGAATATTTTAGAATACAAATTAAAGAATTATTAGAATTAGGAGTAATAAGAAGATCTACTTCAAAACATAGATCAGCAGCTTTTATGGTAAGAAATCATAGTGAAATAGTTAGAGGAAAAGCTAGAATGGTCATAAATTATAAAAGATTAAATGATAACACTAGAACAGACGGATATAAATTACCAGATAAAACAGAGTTAATAAATAGAATTCAAGGAAAAACAATTTTTAGTAAATTCGATTGTAAGTCAGGATATTGGCAAATAAAAATGCATCCAGATAGCATAGAATGGACAGCATTTACCTGTCCTGAAGGACATTTTGAATGGTTAGTTATGCCATTTGGATTAAAAACAGCACCTCCAATATTTCAAAGAAAAATGGATCACATATTTGGAGAATATAAAAGATTTGTTTTAGTATATGTAGATGATATTTTAGTATTTAGTAAAGATATAAAAGAACATTTAGGACATTTACAAACAGTTTTTAGATTATTTGTTAATAATGGAATAATAATTAGTAAAAAGAAAATAGAATTATGTAAAAATTATATAAATTTCTTAGGAATTACTTTAGGAGAAGGAAAAGTTAAACTACAACCTCATATAGCTAAAAAAGTTTTAGATATGCCAGACAAATTAAATACATTAAAAGAGTTACAAAAATTTTTAGGAATAATTAATTATGCAAGACCATTTATTAAAGACTTAGGTAAAATAGCAGGACCATTATATTCTAAAACAGGCTCTAAAGGGCAAAGAAATTTCAATATAGAAGATATAAAATTAGTACAACAAATAAAAGAAAAAATAAAAAATATACCTGATCTTACTATGCCATTAGAATCAGACTATTTAATAATAGAGACAGATGGAAGTTTTGATGGATGGGGTGCAGTATTAAAATCAAAACCAAATAAATATAGTTCGAAACAAGAAGAAAAAATTTGCGCCTATCAAAGTGGAAAATTTAAAGAAAAAGGAAATAAAGCTAGTATAGATGTAGAAATTTTAGCTGTTATATATGGTCTAAATAGTTTTAAAATTTATCTTTTAAATAAACCAGAAATTTTAATAAGAACTGATTGTGAAGCAATAGTAAAATTTCATCAGAAAATAAATGACAAAACAAGTAGTAGAAGAAGATGGTTAAATTTTTTAGATACTATATCAATTTATAATTATATAATTTTTGAACATATTAAAGGAAATGATAATAAAATTGCAGATCAATTAAGTCGATTATTAATCAAAGTTTAATTTTACATTTTTTAGAATGAGACCATCTTTTCCAGACAAAGGCAAAGGAGTTCAACCTCCATCCCCAGATTATTCAGACTTATACAAACAGACAGTATTATCTAATTTAAATTTCAGACCTTTAAGTAAAATAGATGATAATAGAATAGAAAGAATGCAATTCGGACAACATAATTTAATAGCATATGAATCATCTAATTTAACTTTTAGAAGTTTACCTATATATCAGATAGATAAACAACAGAAATGTTTAATAGATAATATATGGATAGCTCATAATAAGAAAGACACTAAATATATAATTGCAGTTTTAAATGCTTTAGGATTCTACTTCAATAGTAAAAATAAAGAAAATAAATTTAAATATTATGTTGTTATTCATGGTAGAATAAATGGAATTTTTCAGACTTGGATAGAAGTTTTAGATTCTATAAAAGGTTTTTCTAAACCTCTTTTTAAAGGTTTTAATGATTTTACTGAAGCACTAGACTATGCTAGGGGAGTATTAGGCCCAAACTACTATATCTCTCCTTCTCTTAAACAAAATCCAGACAAAATACCTCAATACCATATTCAGAAAGACACAGATAAAATTATATTTTGCGATCATTGTTCCTCAATGACCGAAGCCTTCAAGAGATTAAATCATAAGAATGAATTATTAGTTCAAGAAAATCTCCAGTTGAAAGACAAAATTACAAAGATGGAGAATGATATGAAGATAAAAGACAACCAGATCAATATACAGGGTTTTCCATCCCCACTAAAAATGGATGAGATGGGTGTACATTCCCCTCTGAATGTAAATAGATCCACTGTATCGGATAAAGATACAGCTAGTCCGGTTCAAACGGTAGCCGGTAAAGACTTATCAAATCCGTTAATGGCTGTCACTTTGCCAAAAAGTGAAAACGAAGAAGGATCATCTTCAAGAAGACGTTTACCCCTTTCTTTTAATCAGCTCCTTAGACAAAAAACTAAAAAAGCCAAAAAAAATAAAGACTTAGAATCCATAATAGCCCAAACTGTAGAAAAACTATTTAAAGCACAACAAGAAAAAGACAAACATATAAATCCTAGCCCAATACAAAGCCCAAGACAAAATCCAGTTTTAAGTCCAAATAATTCAGATAATTTTTCAGACTCTTCTCAATTCGCTCAAGACCCAAACGATGATGACTCGGGTATGAGTTTTGATTCAATTGCTTTACACAACTTAGATACATAAAAAAAAATAAAAAAATATATATATATAATTGTGTAATAATAATATTGTATTACTTTTAAAAGAGGAATGCCTCTTTAGTCAATAATGTGAGTCCCACTTTACTCACTACCACACATGTGTGGAAAAACTGTTGGGACGCGTCTTTACTTTATTTTAAATAGATAGGCAGTAAAAGATAAGGATAAGATGCAGCAATAAAGCAGACAACGGACAGATAATAATGCAAAAGAAAGAATCATTTCACGTGCGATGGGGCCCAATGAGCACCCGGCGGAAAAGATAAGATTCTTTTTCATTTTGAAGTCCGGAGTTTGAAGTCCATAATTGTATATATAAAGAAGACATTAGCAGAAGAAGAGGATAGAGCGAAAAATTCAACAACCAGCAAAACCCAAAGCTTTCCAAAAAATCCTTCCTCTTCATAAGTATAAAAAAAAAAAAAAAAAAAATATTTTAAGACTTTATTTTGTTTGAAGTTTGTTTTTAAGATTTTGTAAAGTTCTTTTGGAAGTCGTTCGGGTTTCCCGAAAGGGAAACTTCACTCTGTTATAATAATGTAAGTTTTCATATTTATGTTTCTAGTTAACTTCCCATATATGTAAATTATTTAGTTTCAAATATTTATGATATGTTAATATTTTGTATATGAATTTATAATTTTATGAATCTATGTTAAATTTATGAATCTATGTTACTTAGTATATGGTTATTTTCTTAGCCTCTTAAAAGTATCGATGGATTAACCTGTAAATTCCTAGGAAATTGTTAGGTCAGTTTGAATGTTCTTAAATGAACAATGAATGACCAAATCCGGGGTGTGGTTAAAGAAGATTTCTTTTAAGAATAAAAGCTAAGGGAAAGAGATGAACCGTAATAATAGATTCATTAATATACTTAGTCCATAAAAAAAATAAAAAAAATAAAAAAAAAAAGGGAAGAAAAAACTAGAAACTAAAATGATATTTACTTATTACAACAAAAGAGTGAAGGAGTACTGAGTAGGATTTTACAACTTATAAGTTTAAAGAAAAAATTTTATTGAAATATTTATTGAAATACCCCCTTCTCTCATTTGAAAAGAATAAAAGCTAAGGGAAAGAGATGAACCGTAATAATAGATTCATGAATATACTTAGTCCATAAAAAAAAAAAAAAAAAAAAAAAAAGGGAAGAAAAAACTAGAAACTAAAATGATATTTACTTATTACAACAAAAGAGTGAAGGAGTACTGAGTAGGATTTTACAACTTATAAGTTTAAAGAAAAAATTTTATTGAAATATTTATTGAAATACCCCCTTCTCTCATTTGGTATCACAGCCAGTGATCTTGATTAGACCAAAAACATTATATGAAAAAAGATTATTATTCAAAAAAGACTTTTGCTTGTCATAAAACTCTATTTTATAATAGACAACACCTAAAGACAGTTAGATTATATAAGAAATCTTTAGAAAGACATCTTCTTACTTTAGAAATAAGACTATCTTTAACATATACATATAAAGATCCTTTAGATAATCTTAGAGAAAGTATTAGACATACTCAAAATCAAATACGTAATGAATTAGATCTAATAAATTTTGAAGAAACAGAAGTAATTAATATAATTAAAATAATTAAAAATAGTCCTTATTATTATAATTCTGTAGGATAATATATGAGAAGACCCTATAAAAATACGAAAGAATATAAAAAGGTTAAAAGAGAATTATTAAATTTATATTTAGAATCAGATAGATTATTAAGAGATTTAAAAACTACAAGTTCAATAAGTTCTAAAAAAGAAATTAGTAATAAATTAGATTATATATTTTTCTTAGCTAAAATATTAGAAAAGAAATTAGTAAGACATTTTATATCTAGAAATATTCAAATAAAAATTATTTTATGAGAAATCTTCCTTTTGCAAAAAGTATAAGATTTAATTATTGGCTATTATATAGAGATAAAAAGGAAAAAGAAAGACTACAAAAAGCAGAAAAAGCAATAGAAGCATATATATATATATACGAAAACGAGTTTTTTAAACCAAGAAATTTTTATTTTGAATATAACGTAAATAATGACGAATATATAAACGCTTTAAAATGGGAATTACAAGGAATTAGTGAAAGTATAAATAGATATAATAAAAGAATAGAAATTTTTAATAAATATTATAAACCAACTACTTTAGGATAAAATATTAATAGTAAAAATAGCTTCATTAAAAAGTTTAGAATATTTAGATCTACAAATAACTATAGAAAAAAGATTTAAAAGATTAAAAGGAGAAAGTATTATTAAGTGTAATTTTGATAGTGGAGATCATAGTCTACATACAGAAGATCCTCAATATAATACTTTAATAGATTTAATAATAAACCTTAGTGAAAAAATTAAAGAAAATAATAATAAAATTATAAAAATATTAAGTGAACAAGAAGAATATCAAAATAGACAAAAACTAATTTTTAATAAGATAGAAGAAAATTTAGATTATTTAAAAGAACAAGGAATAGAAGTAAATAAAAGATTAAATAATAGATTAAGAGAAGAAGTTAATAATAGTTTAGTTCTAAATATATGATGTAGGACTCTTCAACATTCATTGTACACTTTAGACTGGATATTTGGAGTATGTTTAATTTAATATGGGGGAAACATTATAAATATGAATTGCGATGATTCTTGCTCGAAATAAAATTTTTTACCCAAAATCATATAAAGAGATCACAATTTATTAGTTAAGTTTATCATCCGTTATACTATATGGCTATATATATCCCTACTGTTATTAAATTATTTTGAAACACTCCTTATTTGAAGGGTCAAAAATATTTTTTTTTATCCATAAAATGATTTGAAAATAAATAAATAAACACTCTTAAGCTTTATAATTTATAAGAAAATGATATATTATACCCTAGTTATCTAACAAATGATAACAAACAAACAAAATATGAAACAAAACTAATTAAACCTAGGTTGAATCATAGGTGAAGGCATCAACTTTTTTTTTTGACATGGTTTAGTGAAGGCAAAAAACTAAAATAAAAATAAAAATGGTAGAGGTGCATAGAGGTGGAGCTCGGATTTTCAATAAGGGGTTCAAATTTTTTGTAGAAATAGATAGTTGAATGGGGTTCGACATGTACTATGTATACATATAAATTTATTTTAACCAATATATAATATAATTTTCTGCCGAAGGAGATAACCCCCTTCATACAAGTTAGCTCCGCCCTTGGAGGTGCAGGTCACCTTTAGCGCCTTCTTTCTTTAAAGAATTTACTTTCTAGAAAAAACTAAAAAGACATTATCACCTTGCGCCTTGTCAAGGACATAGAAATCCGCATCTTATGTTTTGCTACTTTGATTTACACAACGTTTATCCTACCATTTAAATGCTGCCCTTTTGGTTAGAAACTTATTTTTGTTGCTCTTTTGAAATTTTTGATCAAATTTTTTTAGACTCCAGACTCTATAAATTAAACATTAGAAACTGCAATAATAATTAAAAAAAAAACATGAAAAAGAAATAATTTTGTTTTCTTTATTTCATTTATAACGTATGTAAACTCTTCCTTGATCCTTTATGGATGATTGGATTGTGTTCACAAATACAAACATTTCCAATTAATGTTTCCTTACAATAAGATTTTATTAATTTGGATCCATAAGCATCTTGGCCATTTTTAAGCAAGAAGCTTCATCACATGTAATAGTAATTGTTTGACAATTTGCAGCAATAACAAATATCATCAAAAGAACCAAGTGAAAGATCATTTTTGGATGCATTTGTTCTTTTTTTTTATACCAATAAGATAGTAATATTTTTGGAATGTTGAAAAAATTTATTGTGCTCTATATATATATATAGTATATATTTGATGTATCCATTTTTACATTTTGAGATTAATAATTAATTTCTTATTGCCATTTTTTACAAGAAAAAGTCTATTATAATTTTAGGACTCTTCCTTTAAATAAGAACATAATAATATGATCAATAATCTTTTAGAGTTTGTGAATTTTGTTTAAGAGGGAAGTTTTTTTTTTTTTTTTTACATTGTGTACTCTTTATAATGTAGACGATATATTTTCTTCCTTATTTTTTTAAAAACTTAAATACATAGATAATTTTCAAAATTAGTTCAAAAATTTCACTTAAACATCTTAATCGAGTCTCTTATTACCGAAACACTCCATGAAGATATTTGCAGCCAAACACAAATTGTTTATGCAATTTACACATGAACTTTAACTTAAACAAATAAGAAAAAAAAATCCATCTTCTCATGTATTACCATATATTTAAAATAAGAAAAAAAGAAGAATACTTTGTAAAATCCCCCCCCCTCCAAACTTCAAATACCCCACCTATAAAAATAATAATTCAATACGCGCATATTTGACTCTGTATTTATCATTTAAATATTGACTTGCAATAATTCCGATGAATATGATAATTAGAGACTTCAAATTTGTCTAATTTTCTTAATGAAATCAAAACAAACAATAAACTCTCACCGATTTTACTTGTGAATATATAAATTAAACATGAAAAAATAAAATAGTTAATTCAGAAAAATCGAAATAAAATAATATAAAGTGCAACAATAAAAAAGACATGAATATAAATAAAAAAAATTTTATTTCATTTATAACATATGTAAACTCTTCCTTGATCCTTCATGGATGATTGGATTATGTTCACAAATACAAAAATTTCCAAATATTGTTTGCTTACAATAAGCTTTTATTAATTTGGTTCCATAAGCATCATGGCATTTTTTTGAGCAAGAAGCTTGATCACATTCATTAATGACTACTACACCACTTGTAGCAACAACAAAAATCATCAAAAGAACTAAGTGAAAGACCATTTTTTGATGCATTTTTTCTTATACAAAAATAATATTTTTGTAATGTTGGAAAATATTATTATTGTGCTCTCTTTATATATAGTTGTGTCTAATGTATATACCTTGTACATATTGAGATTAATAATTATTTTTTTATTAGCATTTATAAAATGTCTATAATAATCTTAGGACTATTTTAGGAATATTTTGAATGGGTTTTCAACATGTTTATAGTGAAATCTTCTTTAGTTGTTTAAAATTATTTTTATGGAGACAAATTTAAATGGTTTTGCTATTCAAGCAATGTATAGTCAACAGTCAACACTACTAAATTTTGGATTATTTTTCTTACTTTATTAGGAATAATAATTTGTTTTTATAGAGAAAAGAATATTAAACTATTATCATGAATGGTTTTTACTTTTAATTGGAGAATTAATTATTATTATTTTTAAAGAAATTGCATAAATTGAGGATCCTTCTTTCCACAAGAACAGAAAATAATAGCATGATTCATAATATAGTAGTGAATTTTGTTTAAGAGAAAAAGTTTTTTGTTTTTGATAATTTTATTTTCTTTTATAACCATTTGACTTTGTTTTCCTTGTTAGGTAAATAAATCATTCATATTAGAGATTAGGGGTGTCAAATGGGCGGGTGAGGTTAAAATTAAAAATATTAAAATGAGTTGGAAGTCAGGTCGGAGCTTGACCCGCTCAAGTTTACTTTGGGCTCAAATGGGCTAAAAAATGGGTTGGGTTTTGACCCGCCCAATTTGATTCCTTTAATCTCAATAATTTAATGTATTAATATTTAACTTTTATAATCACAATTTGAATTTTAGCTCAAGATTTCTTTTAAAAAAGTAACAAATGGATAGATAAATCCTAAAAGATGTTAAATAGATAATAATTCATACCATAAATATAGGTATCTTAATAAAAAGTTTTAAAACGTGTTGAAATTGGAGATTAAATTGGGCTCAATTGAGGATACTCTTCAAATGAGTTATACTTGAATGAGTAGAGATTGAAACAATTCAAATTATCTAAGTCTAACCCTTAAAATTTTGAACGAATTGAACGAATTACTATGTTTGGGTTCATTTTTGACCCACTAATTTATATCCTACTAATAATTGTTGGGTGGGTGGTGGGTGGGGGTGCAGGGATAATAAGTTTGAACTATAATAGATAGACTTTAAAAGTGGTCCAATAAATTTAAAGTATTTTAAATAGGTTTTTACTTTTATAGAAGTTAAGGCAAATTTGTTTATATTATATTTAGAATTAATTAAAATTAGGCAGATGAGAAATTCAATCATACTACTTTATAAATTGACTGTATTGTTAATTACAAAATATCGTACATGATTTAATTGAGAATCATATGTCTTTGTTAAGTATGAAAATGGAATTAATCGTTTGTTTGATATGAAGGATAATGTTTTTATAGAAAAAAGATTTAACTATATTTCCAAAAAAATAATGGTTTGATGGACTTTAAAAGTGGTCCAAAAAATTAAAAGTAATTTGTGCAAGCTTGAGTTTAATCATATAATTATTGTTTAGTACTATTAGCTGCATCTTTAGAATTAATTAAAATTAGGCAATATTATTATTATTGTGTAGTACTGCATATTTAGAATTAATTATAATTAGGCGAAACTGCGTAGAAAATGAAAGAAATTAAACTATGTCCGCTCAGGAATTTAAATTTAATTTCAATATAACGTTCATCATACTTATAAATCGCTATCACACAATTGTGGGCTTCTTACTTTTATACTGACATTTTTATCCGATAAAAAGGAAAAAAATCTCTTTTTGTAATAATAAAATTTACCTTGAATCTTTTCTCTAGAGAACATTTTTGTGATATTTCAAATTGATAATAAATTATTCTAAGAGATATATAGTGACTAATTGCATAAACTTTAAAAAAGAACTTGATGTATAGAATTATTATAGTCGAGTAAACTTCTTGAGATATTTTTTGAGGCATCAACTTTTTTTTGACATGGTTAGTGAAGGCAAAAAACTAAAATAAAAATAAAAATGGTAGAGGTGTCCCAAGTAGAGTCAGGATTTTCAATAAAGGGTTCAAAATTTTCGTAGAAATAGATAGCTGAATGGGGTTCGACATGTTACTATGTATACATATAACGATTTATTTTAACCAATATATAAAATATAATTTTCTACAGAAGGAGGAACCCCCTCATACAATGCTCCGCCCCTGGAGGTGCAGGTCACTTAGCCCTTCTTTCTTTACAGAGAAAAAACTAAAAAGATTGTCACCTTGCGCCTTGTAAGGACATAGAAATTCGCGTCTTATGTTTTGCTACTTTAATTTACACAACGTTTACCTTACCATTTAAATGCTGCCCTTTTGGTAGAAACTTATTTTTGTTGCTCTTTTGAAATTTTTGGATCAATTTTTTTTAGACTTCCTGACTCTATAAATTAAACCATTAAAGTGCAATTATATAATATAAAAAAATGCAAAAGAAATAATTTTAATTTTCTTTATTCATTATAACATATGTAAACTCTTCCTCGATCCTTTATGGATGATTGGATGTGTTTCACAAATACAAACATTTCCAATTAATGTTCTCCTTACAATAAGACTTTTATTAATTGGATCCTCCAGCATCTTGGCATTTTTTTAAGCAAGAAGCTTCATCACATGTAACAGTAATTTGTTTGACAAATTTGCAGCAATACAAATATCATCGTCAAAGAATCAACGTGAAAAGATCATTTTTTGGAGCATTTGTTCTTGCTTTTTCGTATATCGCAATAAGTAAGTAAAATTTTGGAATGCTTGAAAAAAGATATTGTGCTCTATTATATATATGTAATATCTATGTATCCCATTTTTACATTTTGATTAGTAATTAATTTCTTATTGCATTTTTTAAAGAAAAAAGTCTATTATAATTTTAGGACTCTTCCTTTAAATAGAACATAATAATATGATAATAATCTTTAGAGTTTGGTGAATTTTGTTTAAGAGAAAGGTTTTTTTTTTTGACATTGCTGTGCCTCTTTATAATTGAAGACGGTAATATTTTCTTTTCTTATATTGTTTTTAAAGGAAAAAGGGTCCCAATATGCCCCTAAAACATTCGACAAGGTCTATATGATACGCCCGTTTAAAGCTTGTCCACTTTGTTGGCTCTACATATGCCCTTTTGGGCTCTAGTTGGCGACAACTCGAATATCCAACTCATTACTCTATTTAAATGCCACAATGGATTTCCACGTCATTTTTCTATATTATCACTTAAGATTTATATTCAAGGAAAAAGGGTCAAATATGCCCCTAAACATTCGAAAACGTGCTAGTATATCCCCGTTTTAAAGTTTGGCCCATTTATACCCTCGCCTTTCAACTTTTGGTCTATATATGCCTTATGGGCTGTTGAGTTGAGTCAACATCGAAATATCCAACTCATTTTACTTTTCTTCTAAATGCCAAATGGATTTTCCACACATTTTATTATATTATCACTTAACATTTACATTAAAAGAGAAAGGGGTCTTTATTGCCCCTAACTATCAGACCTAATTTTAAAACACATATTATGATCCTGTCTTTTACAATAATCTATACGACCCGCGACCTATTTTTTAACCATACCCTATATTATTAACTGAGAAAGAAATCCACCAGGGTCAAACTCCTTATTCTGGCTTGTTGGAAGGTTCGTCCGGATCTCTTCCCCGGTCAACCCGGGTGAATTAGGGCATAATTGAAACCTTTAAAAGGCGAACACTAATCGGTGCTCTGATTGGACCGCCGAGGAACAATGCACACGTACAACTGAGGGAAAAGGAAGTCGAGGTCTGAAAAGCGGTTCCGCTCAAACGCAGAGCTAGAGGCGCAAGCCTGGCAGGCAGGGCTAGAGTGGAGGAATCACCGCAATAACATTACCAGGCACAACTGGCAACTGGGCAGGCGACGATGATGTAAATAACAGATTAATTCACCCATATATGGAGTCGGATTAGGGCATAATTGAAGCCATTTAAAAAGACGGTCGTGATATGTGTTTAAATTGGTGTCGGATAGTTAGGGCATAAGTGATCCCTTCTCTTTTAATATTAAATGTCAGTGTATATATATCAATATGTGGAAAAATCCATGGCATTAATTAAAAAAGTAAATTGGTTGGATATTTCGAGTGACCAACATAACCGACCATCAGGGCATATTGTAGACCAAAAGTTGGACGCGAGGGTATGGATCAAACTTTAACGTATATCTAGACTTTCAATAGTTTAGGGGCATATTTTGACCCTTTTTCCTTTAATATAAACTGTCAAGTGATAATACATAACAGTGACGTGGAAAATCCATTTGGCATA